>JANIJG010011707.1:0-11241 GCA_024611175.1 Megaceryle torquata | reverse complement strand
TTACACGTTATTTTTTTTTTTGTTTCTGTTTGGGTTTTGGTTGGTTGGTTGGTTTTGTTTGTTTTTTTTTTTTTTTTTTTTTTTGGTATGTACTGTTTAGTACTATGCTTGCTGAACAGTATCTTGCAGAGTACTGCTTCAGCCCCACTCTTTCCAAAAGCAAAACAGGAGTACTTTGAGCACTCTAGATTTTCACTGGACAATGCTACCTTTTCCACCTAGGAGTTATTACCATCTATTTATGGTGCTTCTCTTTGTGTTCAACAAGCACAGACTGCAGGGAGCTGTTGAATCCATTTGCTTGACAGGGATGGTACTTCTACAGCTCCATGTCCCCAGAGCTAGTTGGAAGGATGCTCATGTTCCTGATGGGCATGCACACAGCCTGTTCCCTTCTGCCTGGCTGGGGTGAAAGCCTCTTGCTGGAAAAAAACCTACACATATATACAGACATGAGTATGAGGTGGGTCCCTCCAGCAGCCAGTATCAGACGTTCAACCTATCCAGTAACTGTCCACACCATCTTCGGGTCTCCCTTTGGCAAGCACAAACAGGAGTACAGAGCTGTCTCTCCAGAAGCTGTCTTGGACCTCCTGGTTTTTCCAGTAGCCAACATATAGACCCATCCTGGTGATTTGCTGGCCTGGCTTGAGGTTGGAAACAATAGTGCACTGGCACATACACAGCTCATATGCCCTTTGGTCTCTCCAGCTGTTGACCCAAGACATAAGAGCACCTCTGACCCATGATCCCACTCCACTTGCTGCGCTTGGACCTCATCCACGTGCACAGAAAAAGCTCCCTTTCCCAGGAGAAGGAAGGGTTGGAAACAGTGCTCAGAGAGGATACAGGACAGACAGCAGTGGATAAAGGATAGAGGATACAGTGACAGACAGTCAGGGGCAGGCATGGCTGAACAAGCAGCAGATAAGTTTGCACACAACCAATGCCCTATTATTCCTTTTTCCCTCTGTTTGACCATGCTTGTTCCCAAAACACTGCAATCCTTCACTTTTCCCCTTTCAGGTCCTCATCCTAAACATCCCAAAACAGGACTTATGCACTTCCTAAGTTGTTCTCCTCAGCATCCCACCCTAACCCCCGCCTCTGTAGGTCACTCAGCCTGTGAGGTGACCTGGAAAGAGCCTTTGTTGTTGGTTCATCTAGAAGATCATGGGTTGGCACCTCTTCTGGGACAGCCTCAGGAGGAGACAGGGCAGGGAGTTTCAGGGGCTTCAGTACAGTAAAGAGGCCCTCCCAGCCATTGTTCCTTTCTGATCACAGAGGTGAGGCTTAATTCCATAACCCAGCACAAAAACTTCTGATTGCATTAACACTGATAGGCATGGGTTCAGTACTGCCTCTTTATTCTTCCTTATCTACTCCCTGGGCTTGCTAGCTTGATTTGTACCAACTGATATTTATTTATATATGTGTTGTCATTTGCTATCTATTTGCTAGGTATCTTTTTATAAACATAGCATCCCAAGTTTTTGGTCAAGTTTTCTTTTCTATGGAAGTGAAGCTTTTGACCAATTATTTTTCAGGAGCTTTGATTTTCCCTTGTGTTATTGAACCTCTCTTTTCATTTTTTTTATACTTTTCCTTGGCTTTTGGAAATTAACACTTTGAAAATACTGCCTGTCTATCTGCCTACCTACAAAGCTGTTTGAGACTGTCCTCTCTTTGCCCATATTCAACATAATTAGATTGCTACCATTGATCTTTAGATAACTGCCAACTTCCAGTCTAATGATTCAGTCATCTGCTTTGTTATAATATAGCTGCCTCATGTTGGGTAGAACATGCTTTGGTTTTAGAACAGAGGTAAGGGTTATATCAGAAGCTCTAATGATGATTTACTGTTAGCTGATTGAAACTTGCCACATGCATCTGCTGAGCTGAAGCCTTCGAAAAGACATCTCTTTCTCCGCGTTATTGACAAGTATTTAAGGATTAGGTCATCCTATTCTGTAGTTTGATTTGGTGATCTGCAACAACTCCTCATCAGAACCCCCTCTTGGGTTTTGTTAGTGAACTCATTGATCCATATATGTTCAAGGTCCTGCTGTTCTGAGTTATCAATATCTCTAAAGCAAGTAATTGCCTTCTAAAACAAGCACCCTTCCAACCTCTTTTTCTTACATAGCCTTTTCCAAACAGATTATAGGCTGTGATTTTAGAATTCTAGACAGGAAAATAGTCCCACCAGGTTTCAATAACACCAATTGTATTGAGTTTCTTCTCATAAACAACAAATTTCAATTATTTTTGCTCACTGTCTGGATTTCTAGTGATGGTATAAAGCTAAGAGGAATTTTTGTTATTTTCATTTTCTTTGCCACATTATTTCAAAATGTTTGGAATATGCTGGATTTAAGTTGTATGAATTAGTCTAGTTTTCAGACCTTTTTGAATCTTCCAGGTAGCATCTAACAAGCAAATTATTTACCTTACTCATGTAATATAGGCCATTTCCTCAGTATGTTTTTTTCTTCCAGGAAAATGCATACTGATACTTCATGAAATCCAGAGCATCTGCTTCATACTTCCTGTGCACCTAATAAACTTTTCAAGCATTTTGTACCTTTTCTTGCCCCTAGGACTAGAAATATTCCAGAAAAGCTCACTTGAGCCTATCTCTTTAAAATCTCTTTTCCAAGACTGAGACATCTTTCCTAATAATATTTGTAATTGGGCAGATGTCAACAAATTTCTGTCTTCTGTTCCTCCTCACTTTTGAATGAACTGGTCACTTTTCTCTAGACGATGACACTGATGAGGTCAGTTCTTATTTCAGAGTTGACGCCACATTACAAGTACAGTCAAGTCCAAACATCCCTGTGTTCTGTCTCTTCATTAAGATGCTTAGATGGTTTGATTCAGAGCATTTTATAATCTTACAATATCTATGAATTAGGTTGAATGCCTCCAGGGAATCTTTCTCCTTCTTGATAACAGAACTAGTAGATGTGTTCTTGCTTTCTATAGTTCACCAGAAATATATTAAATGTCTTTTATGAGGTAATAGCTGATTTGAAAAGAAGACACATGCAGTTAAGAGGATCACAAGAAATTTCACAACACAAGGTAGACAGAGGGACTAAATGGAAGAGGGAGCGTGGTTTCTCGTGTGAAACTGGAACAAAGAAGGCAAATAAAGATCTGCAATAAATATTTCTCTTCCATTATAGCAATTGCAGGTCAGTGGAGATACGATTAGCGTGACCCCATGAAGATTTCCGTCTTGGAGATATCTGCATTCAAATCAGACATCCCAGACTCCCTCTGTTGTCAGTGGAGATAAACAGGCATTTCTAGTGCATGATTCCTCTCATCCTAAAGCAAATGTCTATATTTTATCAGGTGAGCTGAGTCTTAATACAATCCATTTCTCTTCATGACTATCTCAGTGGTGAACACTGGAGTTCTAAAGGTAGATGAGATTTAATCCTACTGTAGCTGATTAATGTCAAAACACTCAATTTTGGGAACAGTGGTGCTAGCTAAATACCTCTTCCTTAAGCACTTAAGTTCCCTGGAACTTTTCTCAAGAGCAGAACCACACAAATGTAAAGGTTGCTGAGAATAAGATTTATTAACATTGTAGTATGTCTTTACATGTTTTCCAAATAATCATAAAATATATTATTTAAAATAATAAATTGCATGTTTATCTCATGCATAGCTTATATTTTATTGATTTGTGATGATGCAAGTTGGAGATTTGGATCATTAATAAATTCCTAGTTTGTACTGACTACATATATTTTTCTGAGTGAACAAAAATGTCTGTATGAGATCCTTCAAACTTGAATTCTTCTAAAGAATTTATAACACCTAATTTTACTGTAATTTAAATGTTAGTTTCTGGATCTTACCTGTTTCTAGCCCATAGGTGAACTGTGTTCTGTGCCAGCTTATTAATTTATAAACATGAAGCAGGCAATGTAGCAGAGATAAAGAATGCACAATAAAATAATGTCTCACAGAAGTATCACTTCCAGATGGGGAATTCAGTGTTACAGTTGTTACAGGTTCTTTCTGCAAAACTCTCAGAGCTCTTTCCCTTGATGCATCTTTTTCCATCTGGTACTGCTCAAAGTGTTGCCTCTGTTTTGAGTCACTGAATTCCTCATTTCTGAGAGTTAGAAAAAGGACCCTTAACCCAACTGGTTTAAATACAGGGCAAATCAGATGGCCTATGGAAATTGATCATGCAGGTTTCTTATGGGGAAGCAAACACAACATCTGTCAGCAACCTGACATGTCATAAGCATGGATGGAGAAAAGGGTCTTGAAGGGACTGTGAGAATGAAAAGAACATTATAACATGTCAGAAAATCTGGTCCATACTATCAGGCTTGTGTCAGTCTAGCCATACCCTGTACACTTTCAATGTGTTTATATTCTTCTGTTGGGTCACCCTTGTGGGCTACTGTGCTGAGAGTGCTTCAAGCACCTGCTTCCGGGAAATCTTTTAGGTACTTCCTGAACACCTGAGTTAAAGTCATCCTAATCATCACAGGAGAAACGTGTTTATAATTGTAGGCTCACCAGCTCTTATTCATCTCCCAGATTCACCTGTACCTGACAGCCCACACTGGTCTGGGAAGCTTTAGCCTCCTGAATGACTTTGTGGCATATAGCGTGCCTCCTCTTGTTCTTCTTCTGGATTTCTGTATCTAAGCACACCAGCAAGACTCAAAGATGGCTTGGCATACTCTTGAGAAAAGAAAGATGAAGGAAAGGAGTACAGAGAAGTAGGGGGTGGAGGGGGAGAATTGTCTTGGAACAAGTACCACAACACTAACAATGCTTTCTTGTCCTATTCAGCTCTTCTCCTCTTCTGTCTGTAAGAATTAATCTTCATCCAGGAATTATTGAGGCACTGGAGAGGAGCCAGTGTCTGGCATTCAATACAGGGGATGAAGATTAGGTCAAGTTTATTGTGAACTTTTTATATGAAGAGGATCCTGATCCAGTGCTGGCTCAAAGGGGGCTCTGAACATCTCTAACACCTTGCCCCACTGCATAATACTGTGATTAAGCAGAAGAGGCCATGAAATGCTTATTTTACAGCTAACCCTGCATAGAAGTGGCAAATTCATCCCATCATTTTAGGAGCACTATGATGCCAGAAAGCCCTGAAGTGTTTGGGAACAAGATGAGGATACATTACTTTTATCTTCTCCATCTATAGGACTTTCAGTTCTGTAACAAGGTAGAAAGGAAACAGATGGATAACATGGTAATTTGGGAATATGCAGGCAATTAGGATGCACTAATTGTGGACTTGTGTAAAAGGATCTACAGAGTCAAGTGCCTTCCAATTCTGCTTCCTCATATGTCTGAGATGCAAGCCTGAGGTGTGTTAGGCATTAACGTTGATGTACAGGAATGAACATAAATAACACCACTTTTTTAGGGAACTGTCACTTCAGTGAAAGATGTGGGGTTTTGTACTCTTAAGTGTAATGGTTTTTTAGCCATATTCCATTTGTTCATGTAATCCCATTGTGAAGACTGCAGCCAACAGGCTGATTCTGGGACAGGAATGCAAATCATACCCATTTTCAGCTTACTCCCATTTTCTTCCTCAATGTATACTATATATGCAGAAGAGTGAAGCTTTTATGTGATTGGCCAAATCCTGCTATAGACTGCCATAGAAGTCACTAGACACTTACTTTTCTCTGCATAGCTGAGAAGATAAATCATGCTATTTAATATGTTCTTTACTAGGACCAATTAGTTAACTAAGGCAAACCTTTCCGACATACAATGATTTTACAATGCAGGTTTTACCTAGTAGTGAAGAGCTGTTCTGTTGTTAAGAGGTTCTGTTCATACTGCATTTTTGAGTCAGATGGCTCACAAAGTTAGTAGCACAAGAATGATACCCTTGGCTTCCATCTAGTTCAAATCTAGTTCTTGTTAACTACCAGGTGTTTTACTGTAAGTTGTTACTAGACCAAAACTGTTCAGAGGGCTGGGGAGGCGGGGGAAGTTGATCTCTGTCTCTTTCCTTCAAGGACAGATGCCTGTGTGTAAGACTCAGCATTACAATCGTATACATTAGAAGAAGACACAGACATATTTAATAAGCATATAAACTCCTGTGGTTGGAGATAATCTTCTAGATCAGGATTTAGGAACATATGAAAGGCAATGAATAGAGCAGTGTTTTTCATCAAAAAAAAAAAAAAAAAAAAAAGTACAACATCAACAGTGCTCTGAATTCTGTTGTGTAATTTTGCTGCTGCTAAGGAGTGAAACAAAAGCAATATGCCTATTCTGGCATAGTTTGTACAAAATCTCTCCAGTCTCACCAACTAGAAGGTCAAACATTAATGTTCCCTGGCTGACAGGCATGGAATTATTCCACAAAAAGGAACTGATGCTGTCACTACCTGTGTTTTCCTGCTTGGCTAGTGATCTGGCTTTCAGAGATGCTACATTCATATAAGTGAGACTGTGTGCATGTCCCCTAGGGTCAGTTCTTGTACTTAGCAAATGTGGCTTGTCTGGGGTGAATTTCACTGAGAATGGGATATCCCTGTCTTCTCCCAGGCAAGAGACCAGGGCTCAGAATAAGATAGGTGAGAAGCTCAGAGGAACACCTTCTGGGGTAGTGTCCAAGGAAGAGCATTCATGGAAGGTTTTTATCTGAATTTTCCTTAAGTGTTGGGTGAAGTCTGGGAGAGGGTTTGTGTTTGACAGCTTGTTCTGAAGCAGTGTATGGACAGAAGTTTGAAAGAAGCCCAAAATCATTCTTAGATGGATCAATGTTACCTTTGTTTCTGAGAACACTGATGCCTTTCCCAA
The DNA here is from genome assembly GCA_024611175.1 of Megaceryle torquata. Taxonomy (NCBI): domain Eukaryota; kingdom Metazoa; phylum Chordata; class Aves; order Coraciiformes; family Cerylidae; genus Megaceryle; species Megaceryle torquata. The sequence continues at coordinate 4,413 of JANIJG010011707.1, read as the reverse complement.
GAAAGAATTAACATGAGGTGTTACATGAAAAGGTGCTAAATGCAGGACTTCAAGCTTAGAACAGTATGTCCTGTATAACTTTTCTGTCCCATATACAAATACTTTGCTAAGGAACTTTTAGTTTCTGACTAATATTCTCCCTTTCAGTTCTTTGCAATATTTAACATACAGACCTATTCTTTCTTGTACAATTTTTATCGTTACCAGAGGCAAGTACTAATTATGTTGTGTTTGTTTTCATCTCTACACTTAATTCATGATATACTGTATTAGTTTCTTATATTTGTCATTTATATTTCATTGTGCATGGTAATTCAGGCTTTCTTTTATATAACATGAATAGCTGTGAATGTAGGCTTTATGGATTTGTGCAGTGCAAGAGTAAAACCTAATTTAATTTCTATATAGCATGCCCTTTCTGAATTTCATATGAGAAATACTTGCTCTTGAGCTATCCAAATGAGAACACTTTGGCTTGGGCCACTGTGGCAGGTCACTTATGCTACTTGTCAGCAACACATTGATGCAAGCTGAAATGCATTGCCTTCTCATTTGTTTTTAACCTTAATGAAAACTTGTGTAGAAAAGGTATGCTGGCATAGCAATGAGGAATGAGTCACTACCACCCTCTACTATCCAGAAACGAAATGTCAGTGCAGCTGCTCAATCTTCATTTCTTTACATAACCAAAGGCCAGTCAAGTCTTAAAATTTTCTTTTCTAAAGAACCTCTACCTCTCCAGAGCCTCCTTTTTATATGCTTGGGTGTGTGGGGATTATGTGGCTTGAATTTCAGCAGAACTTCACAAAACTTTAATTCTCATTCCCTTCTCCCCCCTTACTTCCTCTCTGAGTCACACAGGCTAATTTATTATTGTGAAGGTAAGTGGGTTGTTTTCACCTGACTATTCATAAAAGCATATTATGCCAAAAGGAGCACAGTCAGTCATATAAGAAATAACCAGCCTTTCTATTTCTGCATAAATACAGGCATTCATGTTGGAGCAAAGAGGGCATAAGTCATTCTGGCAGTTGAGACATGCAATATACTGTGTGCACTTATTGACAAAAGTATTTTTAAAAAAGCCCAAAAAGCTAGTTTCCATAGCAACTGCTGCACTACATAATTCTAAAGCTAAAGGGACTTGGGTTTACTAATACAGGACAGATGAGGTACCTCAGGTAGTTTTAGTGCAGGTGTTGTGGATACACAGCTTCCCTTTCCAAATGTGCATCTTAAAGTGCTGTACAAACCTCACGTTAAAGTTGAGTTGTGGTTGTCATACCGGCAGCCTCAGACTCCTCTGCCCCAGGCTGGGGAGTGGGTGTGACAGCATCCCCATAATAATTTTCTTACTTAGAGAGACCATCCTGATCTTCAGAGCACCACAATGGAGACCTCTGGCTTCTTTACATCTTCCTTAAGCATCTTGAAGTCTATGTGTGAGCATTTTTGCAGGCTGATGACACTTTTAAATTTTATTTTTTTTTTTTTTAGATAAACATTAAGTTGTGGGAGAAGGAAAAAGGTGTCTATGTTTAGAGACCAAGTGTATTTTTATAAATTGTAAAAACAATTAAACTGCAGCTCACACCGTCTCAAATTCCCAGTACAAGTGACATATTACAGTTTATTTTACCAAAGAAGAAGGCTGCAACAGAGATATTAATTGCTCCCTGTCATACAGTGAATCACTGATGGCAGTAAAGTCTTCATGAGTCCTGCAGCAAAGTTCTTTGCTCTAACTTTTGAATACCTCATGCTTATTATAAATTTGACAACTTTTTCCTTCAATATGTTGGAGCTTCAGACACTAGGGCTTTGCAATAGCATTAGTCATGGAAAGCATAAGTCAACCAACCTGGGTTTTATAATTCAAAAATCTCCAGCAGTTCCTTTTCAGCTCTATTTCATCTTTGGTACTTCATGCAAAATATAAATATCTTATACAATAGTGGGAAAAAGTAGCTTTTGATACCAAAAAGAAGTTCCTTACCTGTTCAGAATAATTCCAGTATTGCAAACTGTCATTAAAGAGGTTTATTGGAAAAAAAAAAAAAAAAAAGAGCAGAAAAGTACTCTAAACAAACTAAAACCTGATTTAAAGTCCATTACACCTCAAAAAATGTACTTCAAAGGATTTGGATTAGGCCCATGCAATTTTTTTTTTTCTCAAGAGTTGCATGGGAAATGTCTAACTGAAGATATGACCCAAGGCTTCGAGTAGTTTTATTTTATTCTTAAGCAGAAGAGGCTGTAGGTATTGAAAGTCAGATGCTGTGTGCTGCTTGAAGATTGTGCTACTTTTCTGCATATAGGAAGAAATATACATATATATATGCAGAAATATTTTTTCATATTAAAACATCCTGCAGGCCAAATAATTTCAAAATTTTTGGAATAAATCTTTAAATATTTCCTCCCTCTCCCTTAATGATGTATTATTTATTTATTTATTTTCTAATGTTAGCATTGCTTGTGAGAAATAAGCCTGAAGACAGTAGCCTTTATTTAGAAAATATTTAAATACTAGCAATCACTGCTTATATGAGCGGGTTAAATAATTAAAAACAACTCACAAATATAATGATGCGCTTAGGTTTTAAATTATTTCAGATATAGCTATATGATGATTATCAGACCAAGGGAACCAGCAAATCACCACTGCCAGCAATGGAATAAGGTTATAATAAAAGAATTGGGTGGCAAAACTTTTTTTTGAAAAATTCTTCTAGCTAGAAAATAAAGATGTATTAAAACTGAATATATTTTCAGAGAGATATTAGTTTTGGTGACAACTGTATTGGGAAAAAGTTAACCCTCAATTTGATAAACTTTGGAAAGAACCAGCCAGTTGGCCCCCAAGTGGAACTGGAGAAAGACAGGTTTCAAAGTCTCTCCTGTCACTAAGACCTTTGTATTATATCTTCTCAGTTCTTCACAGAAGCCCACTGACTCAGAACCATTTCAGAGGCCTCAGTGTCTTACCAACATTAAAATGAAAATTCATGTCACCCAAACATGTTTTGAAGACATCAAACTCTTTCTCTTTGAGTACTAGGATAACCAGGAGTGTTCCTAACGTTAGTGGTAGTACTGGTTGGATTAAGGACCCAAAGGATGGGGGTGACTACTGACTGACTAGAGCATCATCACTAGGAATTCCAGTACCCAGGGGAAATATACTCCATACTTCTGTATAAGTACTTTCTATCCAAATGCCTTATTATTGCATTCATCTTGAAGAGACAATGATATATGGAGAGCAGTTTCCATCTTGGAATTTCCAATAGAGGCTAGATATTCTCAACTGTCACGAGAGAGATGAGAAAATTACTTCTGTCTTCCTTTTTATCTAGAACAACATAGGGGGCTGATGTCTGAAAGGCCACATTGGCCTGTGGCCTCATGCTTACTGGAAACAAAGTTTTTAAATGTCTGAGTTCAGTTTTACTGGGGAAAAAACACAGTCATGTAGCAGTCTATAGTGATAAAGCAATTTCGAGAGGATGTTACAGCAACATGTACTCAAAAGCAAGGGATGGCTGGAGGGGGAAATTTAATTGCATGTGAATATACAAATTTGTATCTGTATAGATAGAAGCTGGGAGAACTGTGATGGGTGGAAGGTATGGGAAAATTGTTCAGGAGGGTGTGTCTGTGGTGGGACCATAAGGAGGAAATAAAGATATGTGGAATGAGCTAATCATGTGCAGCAGAATTGGTGGAAACCCAGCTGGCAAATACTCTGGGGCTGCATTACCTTTCTCCAGAGAAGCCAAAAAAGAGTAAAAACTTTTTTCTGATTTATTTAGAAAAATTACATTTAACAGGAAAAGGGTTTATTCCTGCTATTTTCATATGAAAATAGTAGAAATAGTAGGTTGTGGTGTTATGTGTCTTACTGCAGGAAATATTTAGTATTACAAGCATGGACATGGTTAGACAAAAGCTATGTTAAAATAGTGTTTAAGGCAAATGTATGAAATATTTCAAATAAACATATATTACAGAGACATTCTAATTATTCTCAAATCAAGCATTCCAAGTTCAAGACATTTTTAAGAATGAGAGTAACCTTAAAAATAAATCAGAATTTATGAAGGTGGAGTACCCAAATAGCTTTAATGATTCTACAAAGGAAGATTGTGTGCATGTTGGCCAGGGTAGAAAAAGGATCATAAATTGAGCTGGATAAAAAGTGAAATGTCTTCTCTTACCTAGGTCTTAAGATCTTAACTGTCACAATTAAATTCATGCTTGTTTCATGATGTCACAACCTTACTTATGAAGGGCAATGATTTTAAATTAGAAAAGAGCGGGTATAGATTAGATATAAGGAAGAAGTTCTTTACCATGAGGGTGGTAGAACACTGGAACAAGTTGCCCAGGGAGGTAGTTGAGGCCCCATCC
>JANIJG010011706.1:7383-29186 GCA_024611175.1 Megaceryle torquata | reverse complement strand
AAAAAATTTATACTTTATTTGCTTTAAAAAAAATAAATTAAAATTAAATTTTTCCCTTTTTTTTTTTTTTAATGTTTTGAAATGAACTAGAATATTTTCAAGACAGACACCTTTTGCTGACAATATTTTTCAATATAAAAGTTGTTCTGTAAGTTTTTCAAAGCTGAATCTTTCAAGAAAGATGGTTTTGAAAGAAGGGATACCTGTTTTGGGGTTTTTTTTTAACTTGTTAAAATAAGTTTGTAGCTAACAAAGCTTTTACCATTATTCAAGTAGTTTTTGTCAGCAGTTGCTTTTCAATAGACTATTTTGTCAATTATTGTCCTTCAGACTCAAAGGTTGTCTTATTTAACTGCTCTTCAGGCTTGTGTGGTTTGGGCAACCAATATTTTCTTATGTTCTGTACTTCAATTAAAATATATTTTCCCCAGTCTTTAGGGTTCTGAACGAATTTTTAGTAAAAGTTTTCTTGTTCTCACAGCTTTCCCAACACATCAAGTTCCCACACAAAAGTCACACCTACAACAGCAGTGCTAACTGCCCTTGTAGTTTAGGCTTGAAGACAGATTTAGTTCTTTCTCTGAACATCTGCGTAATCTTAACACCCGAGAGCCAGAAAGGTTCTCAGTGTTGGAGAGAGGAGCAGACAGTAGTATATGATGTGGAATGCCCTTTCTTGCCTACTCAAGTTCTGCCATTTCTCAGGGTCATGGATGTTTCCTAGGAGAAGGCAGGCTGTAGGATTCAGGTATGAAAATTCATTGTGTGTCTGTGAGGTACAAGAGGTGAAGGTCCAGTCAGATGAAGATTTGCTGGTGAAATTAAGAGTGTTTTAAAATAAGGAGGTTGTGGTAAGACCTAATTGGATAATATTCCCTTCTGTTTTCTATCATGACACTTGATTTACTCCTTTAATGTTTTATTAGATTTTTTTAATGAAAAAATGATGACTTTCATATGCTGTGTCATAGAATATTTGAGCTTTCAAATTTGCTCTCTAAAGGAGCATTAAAATGGCAAATGTAATTTTAAATTGGTCTGGGAAAATAATTAAAACTCTACATTTAAATGTATGATTTAAACGTAGATTTAAACATCTAAGATAAAAAATGTTGTGCAGGTTACTCCTTACCTTACAGAGGGTATGGGCAGAGCTAGCAGGCAGTTAATTGGACCTAAGAACTTATTTTTCTAAGGGGAATACAGAATACCCAGATGATGTAACATAACCATTGCTAGAAAGCTGGCTATCACCTACAGCACTTAACACCTGTTTTAACATTATCTCTGTTCATTACCAAAGACTCTCACTGACTTCCCAGACTTTGAAACAGCCTCTCAGTCATTTAGTTTATAGCTCTAGGTGGCATTAAAAACTTGTTTAGTTTTAGATTTTTTTGGGGGGAGGGTTGGGATCATAGAAATTCAGAAAAGTGCAAAAAAAAATTACATTAAAAAGACTTCCAGCTGTTAATCACTGTATACATCATCTGTCATCATCAGAGTTCAGTGAAAGTTCAAAGTTACATAAAACCAAGGACCCTGGATATCAAATATTCTGTCTAAAGCTGATGATAGCAACAAACTCTTGCATTCACTCACTTTTCACTCCAGGCAAACTCAGATTTAAGGCTAACTGATATGATTCAAATTACTTTTTCTGGCTCTGTACACAAAAGCCAGTTTAGATTTAATTAGATCCCTCACCTGAGGCTTGTTATGGATGTATTTAAATGTTTTCAGAGGGGAAGAAAAACATAACTAAGTTAATAACTAATAAGTGGTCTTTGCCTTCTGGAGAGGATTAATGTTTCCTATAGTTACTAAAATTATGGCAAGACTGAGGTTATGTACTCTGATTTTGGACAAGATCCTTCCTTTAGATAACAAAGTTCCCCAATTATTTTATTACTTTCTCTTCTCCCTCCTTCCTTCCTCCCCTCTGCCTCAATTATTTTTAATGTATTGCTCTCCTGAATTGAAAGTTTATGAAAGTGCTGTTCTGAGAAGTCTGAAATACAGATTTTCTGCTTTATTTGCAAAGAAAATAGAATAGGTACTCTTCTTCCCAAGATCCTGTCAACAGCACTTACAGACTTCTTTTTTCCCCAGAAAACACATGTACAGAGTGGTGTTTCCTGCTTTTCCTCTTCATTCAGTTGTTCTCTTTCAAATATATTAACCAATAGAATTATTAACAATGTATGATCCTCAGTGCTTGTTGGTACAGTTCACATGGCTGAACTCTTGTAAACTGATAATTTGTACTTTCTCTGGTCTGAATAAACCAGATTGATTTCAAGGGAAAAGGCCCTTTGTCCTCTCATGTTCAGGTAACTCAGTCTGAAGTTTCACTTTTCTTTTTCTTTTTCTGTTTTGGTTTGGTTTGGTTTTTTTTGGATTGGAGCACAATTATTCCTATTTAATAATTTACAAGTTGATAGAAAAATATTTTATAATTTATATTTTCTAATAAAGAGAAAGCTCTAAAAATAAACTATTCTTATATTCACATTTTCAGAAGGGTTCTTCTGTAGAAACCCTGCTTTTAAAGGTAATAGAACTGAAATTCTGGGACTTTTTAAATGACCCTACAGAATTTACTGTCATGACACAGGTCTTGAAACTATTACGGTGGTCACTGAATCCAATAATGTATTGTCAAATGCAACCTTCATAAATTTAGCTCTCCTATGCTACTGGAAACATGGCCTTAGTGCTTCATTTTTCTGATGATTAGAGATCTTTTTATGTGAGTCTACCTAAATATATCTATCGTCAGCTTATTCCTGTGAATGTTAATTTTTAGCATAAGTTTTTTCCTTGGGTATTTACCTTTTAATGCTTTCAAGGTGAATAATCTTATCCTGTCAGTTTGTATCTCTCTGAGATAACAAAGATGAGCTAGGCTCCTTACTATGGTTCTTTCTATCTCACTCAACTTAAGCTTTTATTGCACCTGGTTGCATTTGAAAGATATCTTTCTGAGCACTCTTAACCAGTGCCTGCTCCTCAGCATTGGTGTAATTGCCACTGGGGTGGAGGGTGTTCAATAAAGGTTTTGTATATATTTGTATATATTTCTTTTTTTGTTGTTGTTATTCATTAAAGCTGTTTTAGTTTTCTAATCCATAAGTATCTTTCCCTTATTCCCTTTCTCTTCCCCTTTGCAAAAGGAGAGGGGTTAGCAGAGCATGTCTGTCTTTCACCTAGAGTCCAGACCAGCCCTAACTCTTGACATTCTGAAAGTAATTTTTTTCAGAATGATATTACCAGTGATTCTATTCCAACACAATTCTAGCATCTGATTAAGTCCCTTCCAAACACCTACATTTTAAGTCTTATTCTAATCGTTGGTTTGTGTTTTTTCCTACCTAGACATTGTCTGTTATTTTCCTCCTCCCTTTTTTTTCCAGCGAGATTAATGGACACTTCTGTCTGCTCTGCAGTGCTGCAGCTGTTCTGTTTCCTTTGCCTCCTTTGAGCACACCATGTCCATGGTCTGTGTCCCAGCATGGGTACATGACCCAGTGCCAGGGGGCTAGTACAAACTAACTTGTTATCTTTAGGGTTGTATGAACTCCTACTGTATCAAATGCTTTAATGTAACCCTTGTTCACAAAAGACCTTCGCTGGTATAAATAGATGAGTTACTTACAGCATTAGAAAGTGAGAGCAAATTCAGTATTAAAGCTTGTACTTGGAAGCAGCTATCCAACTCTGGAATCAATTCATAGATAGAGCAGCTAAGAATCCGAGCTTTTGGACATTATATTATGGGAACGACTTGTGTTTAACTTTCTTTGCCATCTCCAAGTCTGATCTATATACAATACACAGCAAAACAGATCTCAAGTCAATTTGTCTACTGTCTAGATTGAAGGCAGTGTTGAAAAGTCTAGAAAGTTAAAATATTGGGAGTAAATCAAATACTTTAAGTCTGTGAAGGACTGAATAAGATCTAATAACATCAAAGAAAATTGTGCTTTCCTGGGATTGGAAATTGAAGCTTAGTCAGAGAAAATTAGGTTAGAGGATCGATGGACATGGATTATTTTAGACAGAATACATGGATTTAAGTTGGTTCTCACCCTATGTACAGGAATGTTCATTATCTAGTTTTGGCTGGGATTTTTAGTATCCATTTGTTTTAACAACAGTTTACACTCTGATGGGTAGAATTAAGGAAGCACATCACTGTATCTGTAAACACTGTGCCTCTGCCTTCCAGTGGTGGTCTGAGACCACATCTTCTGATTTTCAAAGGTATAGAGTATGGGGGGGTGTTGGAAATAAAAAGGTGGAAGCTGGAAGTCAGGAAAAAAATAATTATCAGGCTTGTTTTCTAAAGTAATTAATGACAGTAATTAATGAAAGTGGAAAAGGAGAATACCAAAAAATGTTATATACTTCCCAAGCAGTGTGGTTCTTCTGCGGGAAGTACATGGGATACAAACTCAATAATTTGTGGAGAAACTGGGAACGGGAGGAAGTAGGGTGGTGTGGACAGTTTTTGTGAAACTAAAGAGAGCAGCAAACATTGGTTGTTTTTATTATTTAGCTTCTTCCTAGTCCCTCCTACATGTTGTAAAAGGGAAGGAGGAAAGTATAGTCTTATGTCACTGGTTGTTTCCAGATGAATAACCATCCTCTCTCTTGAGAGAAGATGTCCAGAGACTGTTTAAGATAATACCTCTCCTCCTGGAGGTGGCAAGCATGCAAATGGGTTCTTTTAGAGTCAAAAGATAGGTCCTTAATAGAGGAATCTCCAGCTTTACAGGTAGAGTTTATCCTATAAACCATTTCTTTTCCAAAGAGGTTAGGGTAAATATTTGCTGCTATAATTTAATCAGTGTTTTGAACACATTTTGGTTGAACTGGAAATAAAGATCTTGTTTTAGCTATGTTTAAGAATAGTGTCAATGGAACGATTAAAATATCTGAACTTGATTTAATATTCTTTATAAGTTAATTGTTAATATAATCAAACAAATCTTCCTCTGTAAATTCATTACACTTTGATAATTAGAAAAAAAAATTGCCTTTATGGACTAAATTTTACATCTAAATATGGGATGTTTTGTGCAGTACTTTCACTATTTGAGTGGCCACTAGCTAACACAACAGGTTCTATAGAGCATCATCTTAAGTCAATCACTGCATCCATGTCAGCTTTATACAGCAATTATTCTTACTTGGCACCTTGAATACTGTGTTCAGTTTTTGGGACAGCCAATAGAATTAAGACATTGAGGTGCTAGAGAATCTGCAAAGAAGAGCAATAAAGCTGGTGAATGGTCTAGGCAACAAGTGTTATGAGGAGTGGCTGAGGGAACTGAGGCTGTTTAGCCTGGAAAAAAGGTGGCTCGGCTCAGAGTGATCCTATCTCTCTCTACAGCTACCTGGAAGGAGTTTGTAACATGGTGGTGGTTGGTTTCTTTCCCTGAGTAACAAGCAAGCAGACATGAAGAAACAGCCCTCAGTTGCACCAGGGTGTGTAGACATGGTTAAGTGTCGAATTTGGCAGTGCTAGGTTAACAGTTGGACTTTGTAATCTTAATAGTCTTCTCCAACCTAAATGAGTCTATGTCTTTATATAATTTCCTTTCTAGAAATAAATACCCCAGAATAGTTTGGATTACTAGCTAACCACATTGTGGAGGTAGCACTGTGCAGTACACCTCATGCCATCTTCTGTCTGTATTAGGATAGAATGAAATTTTCTTTATAAGACAAAGCATTTATTCTTTGAAAATCCCGCATGAAGATATTAGCAAAGAAGCCATCCCTAAGATGTGAATAAAATGCATCCTGAGTTTCGAGACTCTGTAGATTATATCTTTTAAAATGTGTTATATGTGTATTCATGGGCACATGAATGAGAACAACTGCAAATATATGCAAAATCACGCTTGTATATCTTGCAAGGACTGAAATGCCACCTGTTTGCACAGAGTAAAAGTTTTCTTTCTGCCTGTCACTTTCTATGTTTCCAAAGATATTCTCTTCACACTGTGCATCAGATCCAGAGCATTATCTGAAGGGCATGGGCTTTCTTAAAGATTTGTTGTTTTGTCATCTAAGCAGATAACTGAGCTGAAAGCAAAGCTCAGGCTTTGCAGAAGCGCCTTGGATGTTGGCTGCCCAATGAGATTTAAGGATCTGAATCCACAAGGTACTTTTTTAAATTCCCTGGCAAAATGTATGAACTCTCCCTTCAGCTTGTCTACCTCTATTTTCTGAAGTCTCAGTAGAAATTATAGTTTGTAAAGGGAATCATTCAAGATTTCTTTTTCCTTAGGCATCACCCTCATACTTACTTGTTTGAATACTGCTTAGACTGTCACTAATAAAAACCTATCTATATGTAAAATTATGCCTTTAACATGTGGAATTAATATTTGAAGTCAAAGCTTCTGTAAAATTATGTTTTTTCACTTGGGAAAGTTCTCTTGGGTGCCTATATTAACAAGACTACCCAAGGCTGTTTAAAAAAAAAAAAAAGCAAAAGCTTGTGTCAAGATTGATTATCAGATTACACTAGTGGGATAATGTCAGTAGTACAAGGCTGATGGTCACCAATAATGTTGCACTGGATGAACCCCAATGTGTTTTAATTTCTTCTATGTTGGTGGATTCTAATGCAGAGCAGGACTTACTGGGATGCTGGTGTGACTCTTTTCAAGAGCCCTTAGTGTATCGTGGAATAATGTAGTGGCTTGATTTCAAAATATCTTTGGAGTTCACTAGCATTTGTTTGGAATCTAGTCTTGAATTCAGACTAGGAGGTAGTAAACAGAGTAGATTCATATTAAACATGCCACAAAAAATTCACCACCAAGATAGAGGGAAGGACAAAGCTTTCGGTCAAAACAGCAGCAAATGAAAGCAATGGTGATTTCAAAGTCCTTAGACAGCTATGTTAAAGTAGCTTCTGTTCATCTAGGTGGGAAAGATGCAATATTTACTGAGCTAAGCAGTTTGCAGAATTCAGAAAATCTTGTGACCTGGCAAGCAAGGTGTCTTGTTAGAAATTGAGATTAAAGACAGAAAAATAGTTTATAATTCCAATTGCAATGATCCTTGAGTTTTACTTCCCAAAAAAAGGGACATACACCTTTTATTTTTTCCAACTATCTTTTCCTGCTAGCCTCCACTCTTCATTTCTGTTACCTGCATATATTGCTGTACACAATAAACACAGGTTTGCTGTGTTCAAATAACTACTTGCCTTGAATGCTGAGTTTTCAGAGCCTAATTGTGGGACTGCAGGGTGCAGAGTTTAAGGATTTGTCCACTTTCCTGATATACTAGAGACAAGAGCACTCACGAAACACTTGCAAAATTATTAAATCCACTTATCCTCTTTGACTGAAACCTGTACTTGCTGTCACAGCAGCTGCAGTAACCTTTTCTTTTGTTTTTTTTCCTCTTCACTGCCTGCATCCTTTGGCACAGTTTAATGCAGAAGGGGGAAAGTTAGAAAAGAAAAAAAAAAAAAAAGTAAAATCATTCCCTCTGCTGTGGAGGAAAGGTTCTTGGAATTCAGAATAAGTAGTCATGGGCAACTGATGCATTCAGCAGAATGTGGAGTCAGTCAGCAGAACACATCTGCTATGCCCTGCAAAGGACTACAAAAGCACTATTTTTTTTCTTATCCCCCTGGGCATTTAAATGTAATCTTCACAGAAAAAAAAAAAAAGAGGCTGTTTGCAGAGAAATCTTCTTTTCACCTGTTTGTCCCTAAAAGTCAGAGTTTTGTACTTTGCCAAACAGTCTTACAGTGAAGTGTTTTTTCCTCCTTTTATACAGGAAATGATGAAAATAATGGAGATATCTTCAGACTTTACCACTCACAGCATCAGGGTGCTTCACTCAGTACCAGGGCACTGTAGAAACCTTGGCTGCTTCTCTTCACTGTTTTTGTAGTAGTTCTGAAACACAAGAACAAACATCACTCTGAAAAAAATAAGCAAATAACTCTTCTGAAATAAATCTTCTGTTTTCACAGAACATCAACTTGCTGTAAGCTTAAATATTCTGGCCTTTGAATGGCTTTGCTGTACCTTCTTATAAAAGGCAGTATGGTTTCCCGTGTTTTCCTTCTTTCTTTTGTCACCGAAAGGCTAAATAAAACTCTTCAAAAAAGCATTCAGAATTTTGAGCAGACATGGAATTTCTGAAGGCAGAGAGTCTATTCAGCATTTCAGCTGGCATTCTTTAACTTCAGAACTGGATAGGCATGTAGGGCACCTTTGGAGAATATATTGATTTGCTAACATATTTTCTGGAACCATTTTTTTCCCCACTTTTCTGAAGTACTTTGTCACTGCTTTGGAATTTTGTTTCTCTGCTGCCAGAGACTAACCTCTGCACCACTGACACGTAAGGTAACAGTGTTTTGTCAGTGCAAGGCAAGGAAACTTGAATGTGCACTTGATAAAATTAATGAGGATGTTTGCAAGTGGGATTTTTTTTCCCCCACTATATTGCTGTTTCTTACATCCTGTATTCCTGCATTCTCTGTGTACTGTTTAGTTCTACACAGCAAGTATTTTAGCCTTTCACCTTTGAATTTAATGTGGTTTCTTCTGGTCTAATATAGCATAGTTGCCAATTTCAGGCTGCAGTTCAACCTTTGCTCAGGTAATTCAATTAATCTGACAGTACAGAATACTGAAAAGGAAGGCCCATCTGAAGGCAGTCTTTTTTCCACATAAAGTGAAGAAAAACAGCAACAATGAAAACCAGCTTGCTTTGTCAATCTTATTTTTCAGTAATACACACTATATTAATTCACAGAATCTGACTGGTTAAGGTGAAAATCACAAAGAGCTTTGGCTGAATGTTTCTGATTTCTCTATTTTTTTAATAAGTAAGATTTTGAAATGTCTGGGGTATTTTTCTTGGAAGAAGTAATAGCTGAATGCACTTTATTGGGAGCTTGGGAATTTTCTTATTGATGTAAACCGAACCTAACTGGAAATGAGTTCCAAAATTTAGTCCATAGTCTGGAAAGATTCTTGTGTGCCATTTCTTTCTACTCTTACGCTCTGTGATGTTATGCAAGCGTGTTGTTATATTTTGCATCTCTTAGCATTAATAACAAAAGAATTACTGCAGTTTTTACGCATCTACGTGACAGTTTAATTTTGTATCACCTGGTTACTTCAGACCTACCATTTTAAGTAGCACACTGTGTAATAAATTCAAGTGTATATCTTTTGTTGGGGTTTCTTAGAACTCTAGTTGAAAAGAAGATACTTGGTGAATGAGGAAGGAAGTACTAGAAGAGAGAAAGTGCTACCATACAGCAGCAAGAATATAAGCTAACACTTTCTGATGGTACTGACCAGGTCACTTAACTTGGACTTTATGCAAGCAGTCAGTAGTTACAGGCTCATTATATGGGAGTTAGTTTAAAACAAAACATCCTGACATGCAGCACAAACAGGTATCCCCGGTGGTGGTCTTAACAAATGCATTCATGCTGCAAGGGACCACGAAGAATTTTGTGCTGCCTCGTGCATAATTTTGTGTCTCCCTGTGAAAGATGAAAGCTTGGATTTACTTGGGGATGGGCTTCTAGTTCTGGTGATAAACTTGTTTTAAGGGTGAGTAGATGGATTATGTGTTCTGGAGTCAGAGAAATTTTCACCGGTTGACAGGTATCTCTAAAGATTTGATTATGTTTCTGTGATTGGTCTTTAACTCCCCCTAACTGGTGTATATCAAGTACAGATTATGCTCCCAGGTGCTAATTATTTCTTCAGGACACTGCTGTGCAATTTTTGCTAGTAACACTTGAAGTCATAAAATAGAGGGCCAATGGAGAGAAATGGGGTTGTGAGTTAAGTTTATTTGAACAAACTAATGACTAGTTTTGGAGAATGGAGATGTAAAGGAGATAACAGATCTTGGAAATAAGCATGCAGTTTCTCATTGCCACCATCCCATCATGATAAGATATGTACTCATGATTTCCACACCAGGATTAGTATTTCCTTGGTGTAGGAACTACCAGCAAAAAAAAGGTATAGAGGAATTTAATAGCCTGATGGACCAAACATGAGCTAAAATGATTCCATAGCCTGAGTACAGAATAAATATTCTTTAGACTTCAGCAGTCAGTCTTCTTTTCCTGCACCAGCAAGGGTGGTTGCATCAGTGACTGTAATATGGTCATTTCTGATGCCCTACTCCTACAGAAAACAAATAAGCACTGAGGAAAAAGCAGATTTGTGTGTTATGAATGGTTAAATCCCTTTTCACCTTGTTTTGTCTTTGCCCTTAGTTTCTGATTGTAATGTTGTAATGTCTGTAAGGGTAATTATAGTGCCTGAAAATGTTTGCATTTATACAGACAGTTTTTATAATTTTTCCTAATAAATGTAGCTAACAGGTTAACTTCATGTCACAAAGGTGTGAAAATGAATTAACAGCTGTGAAACTATTGCACTGATGAGTACAACTATAGGAAAGTGAACAAGGAAACTTATCGTAGCTGGGGCAAGGCTCAAAGAATAGTCAGTAAATAAAGCATAAGACTTCATTTTGAGCTATGAAGTGATAATAGAAATGTGGCAGTGCCTACATATCTCTACACTGAATGAAAGAGGGTCATGTAATCGAGAAAAAATTATCAAGCACAATATAACAAAAGAAAGCAAATAATACAGAGCTGTGAAGACTCTGTCTGAACCAGGACCAAAAATGCAATTTAAATGAAATAATTTCCTTAACATTTTAGTTTATACCTTTTTGATACGTTAATATCCTTTCACATTTCCTTTCTCTAGGGAATACACCTTCATAGAAAGAGGAAAAGCTGCATTTGTATAAAATTGAAAAGAAAAGCATTTTAAGCTATGATGGTGTTGTCCGTGCAGGACAGGTCAACACTATTCATGCTTTTCTGATAAGTCAGTATTCTCAAAATAGCTAAAATCACACATAATCTGACCGAGAAGTACAATTAAGTAATCTGGCAAATGTCACGAGAGACAATCCTGAGCCCTAAGCAAAACCTGATGGCAAAAGAAAGTTTTCTGCTATGTATCATAGCATATAGAATTGTTAATGAGAGCACATAAGTTTAAATAAAATGATGGAAAGATAATAAAAAACATAATAGCTTTTGATTGTATTAACTTCCTATATGCTTATATGGCCCCAGCGGCCAAAGAGTATATTCCCTCTTACTCTGCAATTAATTATCTTTGGAAGAGTTTTCTGCATTAAGGATATACCTTTTCTATCCTTCCTGTTTGGCAAATGGACCACCAAGGACTGAGATGCCTTGGGCAAATAACATAACTAGGAATGAAAAGTCACCTCTGCCTCACCCAGCTGAACATCTCGATCTCTTCATCCTCGAGGATCAATGATATTTACAATTAGTAAACATTTTCTAAACATTTTGGAATCAGTTTGGTTTCTGCCTAAAATTGTGATTCACTAGGGGAGCTGAGGTTTGTGTTATGTTAATATTTGCAAAGTAATTCTTTGACTGAAACCTTTCTGATACTTAGTCTAATACATTTAAAATGCTTAATGTCTTTTGACCCAGTCCCTCTTTGTCTAAATCAATGTGTTTCTTTGGTAGAAAAAAGCAAATAGTTTGCATCCTGCTGGTGGCATGATGGTTACAGCAGATAATATTTATGTTATGATATGAGAATTATTGACATTGCAGCTGATGCCTGTACTAAGAATTTATAAAGAAATGGACAATTAAGAAATAAAGGATATTTCATATTGACTTCTTCAGCATGTTTTCAAAACATGGAAAGTTTACTTAACCAGTCAAAGCTGAGTAAATCAAATAAAATTGAAAAGATTTATATTGCATTCCAATCTCCTGAAAATGGAATGTACATATGGCATCTCATCCACTCTTCCACTAAAATTCTACATAGAAAGCCATCATTTGGCTGCCTTTTTCTTTTTCTTTTTTTTTTTTTTTTTTAATATATTTTAAAGACCACGTAGTAGTAATATTTTTGTTTTAAATTAAAGCTCTAAAAATTACCTTTCCACTCTGTGAACTGCACTTCTTCCTATGGCTCACTTACCCTGCAGTGCTATTTCCATTCTTGGTGCTGTACTCCAGGATGAGACTGTCAGTTGTGCTTTCCTTTCACTGACAAAGAGAGAAATCCCATGGTTGCCACTGTCAAGAACATTTCTCTGCCTTCATTCCACGGGGACATCAACAAGATGTCTGATCCCTCTCTGTGCACTCCTCTGTCATAGGGGTGATCACCTAAGCTGGGGCTGCCTTTACTTCTTCCTTCCATTGACAGCCACTGCTTGACATGTTATCATCATGCATGCAGAATCCTGCTCTTCTTGTGTGCAAAGGTCTAACTGAACAATAAAAACCTTCAGTCAGTCTTTCCAACTCCCAGGCACTGGGAAAAAATACATAACTGAGCAATAGCCAGTGTCTCAGAATCAAACTCTGAAATTATTTCTAGTTCTTGACAAGAAGGAAATATAAAGTTTAGAAAGATAACCTAGAAGAAGCAGCAATACATTATGCTATTTATTTTATTTATATATGTTCCAGCATGTCCTAATAAATATGTACTATTTCCAGCACAGAGATAATATTTTGTTTACATAGAGTTCATAGAAAACTTTATACAAACCTGTAACAAAATTGAAAATTAATCTGGCAAGGTCAAATTCATCATATATAAAATGGTTCCACTAAGGTTTAAATTCAAGGCATTCTTTTATTACCAGTCTGGAATAGGACCCACCATTGAACACAACTTGTGAATTATAGTATCAGCTAATTCTTCCTCACCTTCCATCCTTATATATTTGCCCTTTTCTTCCTCTTCTGACTTGCAGTGTCCCACTAGTTCATCCTTACTGCCTAACTGATCTTTTCTGTCCCCCTTTATTTCCCTGGACATTTAATACTTTCTGCTATGATTACATCTATTTTTTGAGAGATCCCAGGGAAAAAAAAAATAAAATTATATGATCAAAGTCAAGCGCTTCACATCAAGAACACATTGCTATCAGCCACCTCTTGTTCATTTATTAGTATGAAGGGATGTTTAGCTGAAGTACCTCAGATGACTTCAACTGTGCAGGAGACACAAAAAACGACAGTCTATTTCTCACCTAGATGAACCCCAAACCATTTTAAAAATTATTCAAAAGGTCAAAACAAAATACTTTCTACATGAAAAGTTGTTAAAGAAGTGGGCTGTGATGTTCTACTCCATCTACAAATTATAAGTGGTTTGAAGGTACAACTTATGTAGAAAGCATTAAAATACTTCCAGCTGAGGTAACAAAGGTGTAGAGAGAAAGACTGTCTTTTTGACAAATATTGAAGTAAGCCCACTTGACAGCCACTGTTGGAGAACCCAGTACATCCAAGCATTTGAGTGTTGCCCCCTGAGCTCAGTACCTCACAACAATGACTTAAAAGCACCAGGCATCATATCAGCATTCCAATCAACATAGTTGTACAAATAATTCAGTTCTGTTTCTTTTGGGATATTTGCATCATGGCCATGAAAGCAGAATCTAATCCTTTAATTGTTTTCATGTTAGTATCTTTCCATTAATCTTACATTAATTTATAGTTGTTCTTTTCTTTTGGCTGAATCTATTGAATTTTCTCTTTGGTGTTTTTCAAATGCTTCCTGTGAAGCCAAGCTTATACTTTCTTTTCATGTTCTACTTTACCTTATGGGGTTTTGTTCCCTATTACCTTATTTTTATTTGTCTCCCTTGAATCATTCCCTTTCTCTTACCTACTCTTTTTATTTCTTTTTTTTTTTTTTTGGTAATTTAATTCAATCTATCTCCCATTCCAAGTCCATTCATTTCTCCCCCTTTGCTCTCCACGCAGCCCACCAGAACTATTTCCTTCTAATAGTTCAGCCCAAATTACTTAGTTCCTTTTCCCATTCTAGTTTATTGATAATGAATAATGCATTCTTTTGCAATTTCAAACCTTACCCATTGCAGTTTACTCTCAAGCAGTTGAGATGGAGCAAGAAAAGAAGAGAAATTAATTGCATGCCACTGGAATCCTAATAAAAACAACTCAGCAAAACTTGGAAGTGGAAAAGTAGCAAAATGGAATGAAATTAAGTGAGGTGAGAGATGGACTAAAAAGTAGTAGTGGGTAAAACTGAGCACACACGTGTATGAAAGGGCTACACAAACACTTGTCAAAGTGACTGAGTTGGAAACAGACTAGGGAATCAACTCCAGTGTGACAGAAATGGAAGGACTAAATACAGCTCAAATTCAAACTGAGAGAAGAAAAAGATCTCCACAGGAGAGGGACTAAACCTGGTGAGATGAGGGACAAAAAAATAAGACTTTAACATCTTCAATCCCCACTGTGAGCAATGTTTCTGTTTATTACCTAGTGGGTGATAACTGCAGATCAGTTGAGAGAAAATGCTTTATTACAACTATAGTTGGTGTGTAATTAGAACTGTAGCACATTTAATGGTAATGTACACATCAGCCTACCTGAAAAGTAGTTTTACTGCTGCTAGAACAGGCATATGAGAATGCTTAATATTTCATCTTAGTGAGGAAACGACTCTTGAAGATCTGCTTATTCTTTCATCTTGTTCCTATCAGTTATATTGTGAAGTCTGGCTTTCTTTCAAACTGCAGGTAATTTGACTGTCATAACTGGTAGTATAGTTTTGATTACATTGTTGCAATAAAAAAAAAGTTCCTAAATTGGTTTCAATGGAATTCTGACACCTGTTTGCTAAATATTGTTAAATTTTATCTACATTGAGCTAAAAGCCTCGGAATTATTGCAGTTGAAGCTGACTCATAAATCTGGAAAAAGGAAAATCTAGAAGCTACTCTTGTAATATTGTCTCCAGCAAGTATATGAACTCCTTTGTTGTAAGGTTCTCTGTGTAGCTGACACACGGTATAACACGGTAGGAAATTCAAGAAAGGTGCAAAGCTAATCCAGAAGTATCCTTAATGTGTTCAATTTGCTGATAAACCACAGAAACATACAGGTTACTGATGTTTAAATACCTACAGCATTGGACTGAGACATCAGGCCAAGAACCAGCAATGTGCTCTTATGGCAAAGGTGGCTAAGGGTATTCTGGGATGAACGGGAAGGAAAGTTTCCCACAGGTCAAAGGATGTGATCCTTCTTCTCTGCTCAGCACTGGTGTGTCCACATCTGGATTACTGAGTACAGTTCTGGGCTCCTCAGTACAAGGAAGATGTGAATGTACTGGACAAAGTCCAGCAAAGGGCTGTGGAGACGATGAAGGGACTGGAGACTCCCACACATGAGGAAAGACGGAGAGAAGTGGAGGAGAAATGGCTTAGGGGGATTTTACCAATGCATATAAATAATTAAGGGAAGGGTGTAAAGAAGATGGGGCCAGGATTTTTAAGGTGTTGCCCAGTGACAGCCGAGTCTGTCCGAGCTCTGACTGAGCACTGGCACAGATTGCCTTGGGAGGTTGTAGAGATCCCATCTGTAGAGATACTCAAAAGCTATCTGGAACGGTGCTGGACAACTTGCTTTAAGTGGCCCTGCTTGAGTAGGAAGGTTGGACCATATGACCCCCAGAGGTCCCTTCCAACTCCAAATTTTCTGTGATCAGCCCTGTTGATTTCTGATTAAACACTGTTGAAGACCTGGGCTCAACACTGTAGTGGAAGCAACTACTAGGCAAGACCTCAGCCTAGATCTCACAAGGGCCATAACAAGAAAACAATTTTTTTTTTTCCTATTAGACATTTTAATCTTATGCTGAATCTCCTGAAGACCTGAACTGAACTGAATTTTGAACTTGACTACAGTCTAAAAAGTTTATTCATTTCATCTCAGCTGTACTTTTGAGAGGAGTTTGCTTACATGCTCTATAACAACAGTACAGCACCATGGTGGAAGCCAGAAGGGAAAACTCATGCAGAATAAATATCATTTAAATGAGTTTGTAGGCATGTTGTGTAGCCACCAGAAAGCCACAGGAAGCCAGATCTCTTGAGGTCCTGTCAACAGCAAAGTGTAACATATGAAAAAAAATAATTGAAAAAAAAAAGCCTCCACTGGACTTCTGAAAACTGCTTTTGGAGTCAGGGTTTTTTTCTAATGGTACTTTGGGTGCATGAGGCTAAATCCCTTGCACCCACCACTGACCAGCTGCCTGCTGGATTGTATTTGAGCAAAATCCCATCATCCTCGGTGAAGTTGTTAGGAAATAGCTGTGTTAAAATTGTAGATAAGTTTTTGAACTTTCTTCCCTCATTCTTACACAGGTGAAATACTCTATTTTGTTACGGTGATATTATATCTTAGAGATTGAGAGTTATTTTCAACTGTTCTATTGAAATAACCCTGAAATAAGCTTAAGAAAGTTGAAAATGTGTTTTTCTATGTAAGCACTGAAGAATATAACTTCACATTCAAAATATTTATTTGCTGCTGTGTATTCCTAAACCAGCATCATCCATAATACACAAAAAGTCTATGGTGTACCTATTTTAAAATCTGCAAGCATTGGTACAAGATTCAATGGTCAATAAACTCCTTTATAAATGGAATAGATTTAAAATAGTTTATCCACCTTCATAGCTCCTGTGATACACAGAGGGACAAAGCTGTAGTAAGCTGACTAACAAGATGCCCTAAGGTATTCTGCTGAGATCTCAGATGTGCAAATCCGAGTTTCTTTCA
This sequence comes from Megaceryle torquata, assembly GCA_024611175.1. Taxonomy (NCBI): domain Eukaryota; kingdom Metazoa; phylum Chordata; class Aves; order Coraciiformes; family Cerylidae; genus Megaceryle; species Megaceryle torquata. The sequence goes on along the minus strand of JANIJG010011706.1, from coordinate 12,475 downwards.
GGAGAAAAATTACAGTCCTCTTCCTCCAGATTTGCATTTACAGTCATGGTCCCCTTATTCTTCTCACCAGACCTTAGGATACCTAATACAAGTTTAGCAGTTGCCCTGTGACTCTCATAAGAACAATGATGGAACTTATGTGTGATCAGCTAGCTTTCAGAAAATGCAATGCTGTTTATTTAAGGTTGAGAAAAGACACAGAAGAGAAACGTGTTGCAAAGTAGTCTCTTTGCACTTATTGCATATCAGCTGCACATGGTAAAAAGAAATAATTTGCTTCTCTAGTCCATCTTGCCTGCTTTCCCCACTTTGTTTCAGATATGGGCTGACCTCTTTTTAGTCCTTTCTCCAACTTCGGTGCAGATGCTTTTTAAACTGCAGCAAACTGTTTCCCCAGGCTGCAGGAGGGATGATCTTCATCTTCCAGCAATAACCCAGGATATCAAAGCTACATATCACATTTGTAGCAGTGATACATTTTAGCAAAATCATACGCACAATGTCTCTAAGTATGATTCAGAACAATAAACTTCAAAGTGCTCATACTTCCAGTGTCTCACCTGACAAAAGCATCAAAAATGTCTTTAGAGACTAAATTAGTGTCAAAGATGGGATTTTCAGCACTGAAAGGATGAATAGGTTTAAGTTTATACCAGATCAGGAAAATTAAATCTCTTTGTGAAAAGTGGGCTAAAAATACTGGATAAAATATTGTCCTCATTTGATTTCCTTAGATTGCAAGAATGGTAAGTGAATGACCCTATCTATCAGCAGAACTCAAGGGTTTGAAGCATGTTCAGGTTTAGGTTCCCCATTAATCCCCATGCAAAATATTTCTACATAATTTGGTGTTTTCCCGTGTTTCCTAAGTCCCTTGGAGCTATTCTAGAGGTGCTGACTGAATTTAGACCCTAAGTGCTCGTGTGACTATAATTCACAGAAAGCATTTTGGGCAAGGTTGTGAGCAAAATCACATCAGCTGGGTTACCATGTGGCCCCAAAATATCACTTGCTATGACAGATGATAGATACAGTGGTAGCTTCCACATATAGCTGTGACAGAATTCTTTTCTAGTGAAACTGAAAAGTTTGAAAACTTCACCTTTGAGGAAAAAAAATGACATTTATATCTTGCCTACTGTAACAGCTAATAATAGTTACTTGTCTGCTACTAGCTGACAAACCTGATTTGCAAGTTGCAAGACAGCTCTTTTCACATGAGTTTCCCTAAATCAGCTGCTTAACCTAAAAACAAACTGTAATGATTTTACTACTGTGGAGCAACAGAGGGGAAATGACATGATAGCTTTCCACTGAATGAGGCCAGAACTGGTCACAGTATTTTTATAATTCCAAATCAAATGGAAAATATTTTTATTGTACCTGTAACCAGCTTTTTTGTAGCTGTGGTCTGCAGTATTGACACCACAGTCAGTTCTAAACATGTATTCAGTTCATTCTCTTTGGGTTGCTTCTCTACATATTAATTTCCTTTTCACAGATAATGTTACAGCATTTATAATTACACTTCCTTCTCACTCAGTCCCTACAAAGACACTATAGATGGAGGGTAGAAATCCTTACTGTATTAATCTTACCTTCCCTTTATGCAAGTTTTCAACTGAACTTGCCTATCTCAAGAAGTAAATAAGGATTCTAATCGTTTCTCTTCATTTGTAATGTGCTGTACTGGATTAAAGATTTCTTTCACAATGAGGTGAACAAGGATAGCTTGTTGCAGCACAGGACTAAAGAAAAGCATGAAGTAAAACAAAATTTCACATTTCCTCAATATACCTGAATACTGTTTAAAAAAAATTAAACAGTTGTCAATGGCTACCCAACTGATAGCACTGAGAAACAACACTTAATTTTTTAAGTAAAAGAAAGGTTGTGGTGTTAGCTGTTATAACCCTGCTACTGCTGTGTTAATGTCAGATCTGGTTTACATTGCATTATATAAATAATTTAATACTGTGACAGGTGTCACTATATTGTGTCTGCAGTTAAGTATATGTATGAGAAACTGCCTCTCACCTTTACATTGCAGTGTTGCAGTGTATCTGCTGAATAAAACAGAAGTATCCTACCTCCCCTGCTACTTTTACACCACTTGTGCACACTCAGTGGGCTCAAGCTAGCTTGCCTAATTGTTACTCTTTCACAATAACTGCATAATATGTACTACAGTTAGCTTCTAGGAATTATTGGCCCAGGCATGAGGCATGACAACAGAAATGTAATTATTCAGTAGCTGCTACCTGAGAAAGTAGCTGTCTGAATACTGATTCGTTGCTTGAATCCCAGCCTTCTGAGCTGGATGCTTCATTTAGAGTTAATTTCCTAATTCTCCCCAGAAACTGCCTCAGCATCACTCTCTGGTTGGTGAACAAAAATAAAAAACACCAACCACTGGAAAAATCAATCACAGTTCTTGGATCCCTTAATGTTCAAGGAAATGAACTTAAAGAAGGTGATACCCTTATTACTATATCTTAGTAAGTAAATCCTGAGAAAAGGGTGTGTTCCCAAATTTCTCCTTTTCCTGCTGAGTATTTAGGAATGCTAATGGCTTAGCTGATTTCTCTCTTCCCCCTCAGCCTTCTTTGATTTTTTTTTCCTTGCTAGTCCCCTGCAAAACAGAACTTTTCATAGCAATGTCAGAGTTGTATTGACATTGTTCCCTCAAGGTATATCAAAAGTGTCTTAAAAAGGATGACATAATGCAGATATTTAGTCTTATTGTGTTACTGATACCTGTGAAATAAACCAGTTGTTTCAGCTTTTGAGTCTGAAACAGTTGCACCTTGGCAGTATTTTACTCCAAACTGAATCATACCAAAGACCACAATGTGCCCAACTCTTTTCAGGACTTAACATCACCCATAAAACTGTGTCAGCTTGCTAAAGGGTATCTTCATTTGATAGTCTGGAGCCTTAACAGAGTGGATCTGCAAAGCACAGTTTCAGGGTTGATCCTGAAAAGCTGTGATATCTATAATGTGCCAGCCTTAACTTGATTGTCAAACCCTTTAGATTTAATTTCTTCTTATTCTTAGGATGTTTGCCCCATCCACTACCTTTGTCGTTATGTCATCTTAGTCCTCTTCTTTGCTATAGCTGTTCTCTGTGAGATCTGACTGGTAAGCAGCACTGAGCTTATAGCTCCTCTCACATCTCCTTTCATCTGTTTCCTTAGAACTAGAAAGAGGAAACCCAATTATTGACAATATTCTGGAAAAAGCAGCCTGGGGTTAGATCCTGAAAAAATATCAGAATATTTATATATTCTTTTAAGACACATCAACAAATATGTCCTATCAAATATATATTATATATTATATGTTTATTAACTGAATACAAAGGTAAAACATTAAGTGAATATAAACAAGATGGAAAAGTAAAGGGAAAGACTATGATGTTACCAGTGTTATATATGAAACAAATTCTGAAAATCACCCAATTTTTGCAAGATGATTACTAATCCAAAACCTGAGCTAAAGTTCTGTCAGTGTAAGAGGTAAAAAGTTTTTCTATCTAAAATAAATCTGACATATAGTTCCCTCAGAATTTTAATGGGTATGAAATACCTTAGTCTCCTTGGAACAGCAGTAGTCATATGTAGTCATTTCTTAAAATGTTACTGAAATGTTTTCAGCTATCCCGCTTTGTGAAACACGACCTTCTTCTACAGGTCACTGAGAGTTCTTTAAGATATCCTCATTATCAGTGTGACTTCATTGACAGTTGGTGGATGAGTAGGTACATGCAATGGAGAAGTTGTTTTCCTTTTATAAACTTCTACTGAATAACATAACAAAACCAAACCAAACCAAACCAATCCAGGACAACTTTAGGACATTTTGATTTTCTTTAGTGATGTTATATAATAAGTCTTTCCTCATGATTCCTCACTTTACACTCTCTATTCTTTTCACCTCCCCCCACATTTCTAAAGTTCTCTTATTTCTTCACCAGTCAGTGAAAGAGAACGTGCTTGTTTCCCCATGGAAGAATGCTTCCCTGACTTCTAAAACGTCAACAAATGCCCTTACCTCTTCATTTCTCATGACATGCCTATTCCTTGACTCCACTGAGAGGACAAAGCAAGAGTTCTCACTAGCACACCATCCTGTAGGCCCTGACATGCTTCCCTTGGGCAGCCCCAGTTACATCCCTTTCCCCTTCAAAACTAGTTTAAAGCTCTGTCACCGAGCCCTGCCAACTTCTGCCCCAGTATCCTTTGTACCCTCTGAGACAGGTCCATTCCATTTGTTGCCAGCAGGCCAGGTATATTTCATATCAACCTGTGATCAAAAAACCCAAATCCCTGACAGTAACACCAATCCCAGAACCATGAATTAATCTGATTACTCTTCCTGATAATTCCCTCATTCATCCCTGCCACTGGAGGGATAGAGGAGAATACAGCTTGTGCTCCTGATCCCTTAGCAGATTCCCCAGGGCCCTAAAATCTCCCTTAACTGATTTTGGGCTTCTAGTAGTGACATCATCACTACCCACCTGAAACACCAAAAGCGGATAATAATCTGAAGGCTTCACCAGGGTGGGGAGTTTGTCTATCACATCCTTAATTTGCGCCCCAGGGAGACAACAGACTTCCCTATTAAGTGGGTCCAAATGGCATATTGGGCCCTCTGTCACCTTCAGGAGGGAGTCACCCACAACAGTGACTCATCTAGTTTTCTTTCTGGAGCCAGTTTTGATGCTTGGCCTGGGGCGACTTGGTCATGGTGGTACCTCTGACCTAGGTGAACTATCCATCCCTCCATCAGTCAGTTCCTGCTGCAGGGCTCCATACCTGTTCTGCAAGACGATCAGGGAAAGTGAGGGAGACTGGGAGGGGATTCACAAAATCACAGAATATTCCCAGTTGTAAAGGACCTCCTAGATCACTGAGTCCAAGCATACCCATAACAAAAAAGCACCTAAATACCCTGATCAAACACGACTTCAAAACCACAAAATAACCCCCTGGATGCCTGCCCCTAGAACATGTCCTAAAGCACCAGGTCTACCCGTTTCTTAACTACCTCCAGGGGTGGTGACTCAACCACCTCCCTGGGCAGGC
>JANIJG010011704.1:0-47817 GCA_024611175.1 Megaceryle torquata | reverse complement strand
CCCCTCAGCAACCCTGCACCCATCCTGCACCCCCCTGCAACCCTGCACCCATCCTGCACCCCTCTGCACCCACCCTACTCCCCCGCCTCAACCCTGCACCGATCCTGTATCCACCCTGCTCCCCCCGGCAACCCTGCACCCATCCTGCACCCCCCTGCAACCCTGCACCCATCCTGCACCCACCCTCCTCTCCCCTGTAACCCTGCACCCATCCTGCACCCACCCTCCTCCCCCCTGCAACCGTGCATCCATCCTGCATGACACCCTCTGAAGCCCCACACTCCCTGAACCTACTCAGCACCTCCTGAAACCCTGCACTCATTCTACACCTGTCCTTGACCCATCCTGCACCCTAGACACTCCATGCACCCTATCTCATCACTGCACCCATCCTACATCCCCATTCATGCACCCCAGACACCTCCTGAAGATTTTCACCCCTTTACCCATCCTGCACCTTATCCCAGCGCTCCTTGCACCCATCCTGCACCCCAGCACCACCATCTCAGAGCCCCCTGCACCCCTATCCAACCACCCCCAAGCCCCCTGCACCACCCTGCACCCTCATCCCTGCACCCCAAACCTCCCCTGAACCCACCCTGTGCCTTAAGTATCGCAGACTACTCCACCCCCAGGCACCTCCTGCACCCTGAGTCCCCAGACAGTGACACCCCAGGGGACATCACACTTGCTGCCAGCCAGCATATAGGGGTGCATTCCCAGCACCTCAAGCCCAGCATCATCAGCAGAGCTTGGGGTCAACCCTGGGCACCCTTTCGGCTTTCCAAGGGGCTTGAAAGCTTTTTGCTCGCCTGGGCTTTTAGCAGCATCCTCCCTCCCTCCTGGATCATTAGTGGTGAGGGCAGCTCCGAGGGGCACTTGTCCTTCAAAGGGAAGGAATGAGGAATGCGAGGAGAGCCTTGAGATCCATTTGCTGGCCCCTTTCCAAGGCCAAGCGGCCGCGCTGGCTCTTGGAGCCACTCCACCGGTGGGTGTGGGAGCTGGGAGCAGGGGACATGGGGTACGATGTTCGACCTCGGGTGCTAGAGAGCAGTCTGGGCTGCTGGAGAGCTGACTGGGGTGCTGAAGAGCCAGCTGGGGTGATGGAGAGTAGGCTGAGATGTTGGAGAGCCAGCAGGGGTGCTGGAGAGCTCTTTGGGGTGCTGGAGAGGAGGCTGAGGTGCTGGACAGAACTCGGGGGTTCTGGAGAGCTGACTGGGGTGCTGGAGGGTTGGCTGAGGTGCTGGAGAGCCTTCTGGGGTGCTGAAGAGTTGGCTGGAGTGCTAGAGAGCAGGCTGGAAAACTGCCTGGGGTGCTGGAGAGTTGGCTGAGATGCTGGAAAGCAGTCTGGGGCGCTGGAGACACCCCATCTGGGGTACACCCCATTCCCATGGGGTGGGTGGCCCCACACAGACATGCCAGTGGTACCCAGCTGGCCCCGCACTGGGCTGGAGGGACGATGCTCCCGCTGCACCAGAGCTCTCACTGTTGATATTCCCAGGGATTCTCCATGTGTTTTGGGGGATGCTTTAGGGTCACATCAGCAGTGCGGTGTAGCAGGACCCCACTAACCCAGGGGATGGGACCTGAGTGGCTCCAGCTTCCTTCCCATAGGGCTGGGGAAGGCAGCCTACCTGGCACTCCCATGAGACAAGCAGGGAACCAAGGGGGACCCCACTGCCACCTCGCCTGCCCACCCCTTTCCCATCTCCCAGTGGTTTCATACCCAGCAGCTGTACCCCGTGTCCCTTCCTGCTCTCCCCACTGCCTCCCAGTTGCAGAACGAGCGATGACAAGACTAAAATGAATGGCCTCAGCATCTCTCTTTGTCTCTCTGCCTCCTGCCTAATTAATTGAGATCCACCTTAATAGGATCAAACTAAATACCAAAGAGCATCCAACCACACAGCAGCTGGCAGAAAAACAACCACCCAGCACACATACACCGAAAGACAGCTCGCCGGACAAAAGAGCCATTAATATGGCAGCAATTAGAGCTTCTGGAGCTAATAACTTCATCACGGCCACAGCCCCCTCGCTGCTGGGGAGGGGGTCAGGGGACTCTCACTGGAGCGGTTTCATCCATTGGCAGGGATTTGCACCATGTGCAATAAGTCTCATAATGGGCACAAGGGCAAAGTTAGTCCCTGTTTATTTTCGTCTGGGGGAAGGTGGGAGGACACCCCCTCCCAAGTGGATGCTGGAGGCTCAGGGCTCCTGGGCTGTTTCACCTGCTGCAGTTTCCCACCTGCTGCAATTTCCCACCTCCTGCAGTGTTTAGTGCCATCCTGAGGGGAATGTGGTTGTCCCCATGCTCGTCTGCTGGGGGACAGCAGGGAGTTAGGGTGCCCATCTGCGCATCCCCATGCCAGGGGGAAACAGCAAGCCCCAGTCCAGAGCCCAGAGCAAGGATACAGGGATTACTGGGGGCTGGTGAATGGCTTACTGCAGACTGGTACAGGGGATACTGGGGGCTGGTATAGAGGATGGTGTGGGGTTTGATGGGAAGTAGTATGGGGGTTACTAGGGTCTGGTACAGGGATTTACTGCAGATTAGTATGGTTGTTGCTGGGTACTCATACAGAGGTTACTGGTGTCTGGTCCAGGGGGTTGCTGGGCTCCTCCAGCCTCATAGAGCAGCTGCGGGTCCATGGTTTCGGGTCTCATTAGGCTGGGTTTTGGTGGAAGAAGTAGTGTTTGGAAGACAATCCCTGCTCTCCCCAGGGAGAGCTGGGGCAGCTGTGGTGCTGGGGTGGTCGGTGGTGTCCCTTGCCCAATTTATCTCTTGTCCAGCTCTTGGCTTCCAGCTCCAGCTGCTCCCCTATGCAAATCCCCCTGTCCCACCCTAAACGGCCTCAAGCATGTCCCTTCCTACAGAAATGAGAGATTCCTCCCCAGGGGGACAGTCCCTTATCTAAGCTTTAGCAGGGTGCTGAGAAGCGGGACGCTCTGTACCTGCACAGTGAGCCCCAGTGCCAGAGTCATACCACCAACCCCACCACCACCCTGCCCTGCCAGTGCCTCATCCATCTCCAGCTTGTTTCTCTACAGCCAGCAGGTGGATTTAAAAAGAAAATAATAAATCACAGCCTATTTGTGCTGGTTTGGATGATTTCTCCCATTCCTGAAGCAAGGACCCTTCTGCTGTTCTTGCTCTGGCTGTTTACCAAGAGCCTCCCTGGCTCTGGATCCTGTGGCTGCTTTCCTGGGATTAAAGAGGGTGTGTAAGGAGAACAGCACTGGAGAGATCACAGGGATGGGCTGCTCCACCAGCCAGATAAAACCCCAGCACAGAATTGCTGTGGGGAAAAGCTGGATCAGCTCCTTGCAGGGATCCTTGCGGAGGAAGAAAACCCTCCAGGTCTTGAGCATCCCCCTCCAGAGACCGCTGAGCTCAGTAGCTGTTGACTTCTCTGTTGTGCCGAGGGCAGGGAAAAGAAAAAAACAAACATTTTTTTAATTATTTAAAAAAAATTAATAAAATAAAAGAATGGAGTGTGAAGTTTGCAGAAGATCCTGGTGTGAGGAGGAATGTTTAATGTTTTAGCCCTGAGCTGTGCCTCAGTCCTCCCGGAGCCCCAGCACATGCAGGGATGAGTGCAGCCACTCTGCAGGAACCAGCTGCCTCTGTGGGGTTTTTTTAGGGTGAAGCATCCTAGTGATGGTAGTGACAAACTTCAGTGAAGGCAAGTCTTGTAGGCATGAGAAAAGTGCAAAGGGAGCAGAGGGGGACCTTGGATGTCTCTAATTTTTCCAAGAAAACAAGGATGTAATTCAATATTTAGTTCCCTCTTTCCCCCCAAGCCTGGGGGAGTGAATTCATTCATGTGTGCAGAGTTTGGGGCTCCCTCACATGAGCATCCATGGACACACTCGCACATGGTTCTATAAGGGGGGTGAGATGTTCCTGTTCACCATGGCCAGGACTTGTGGTTCCCCAGCCCCACTGAAACCCCATGGGACCTGCACACACTGGGCAGGTCTCACAGGGACAGAGCTCCATCAAACCCAAGTTTGCAGGCTGAACACTCATGGACCTTTGCAATACTAAGAAAACCTATCTTTGCCACCAAAGTGTCCTTTGCTCTGCTTTTTACTGGTGCCACAAACTCTTTTGAAGTGGAACTGGGTGAGTTTTGGAGGCTATTAATGGGATCATTACTACTGGGATGTGGTCTGGGATTTGTGGGTGCATTTCCCTTTTCTTGCTCCTGGGGTTGTCTTGTCTCTTGCTTGAAGGCAAGGTTTCCTTGAAACACCTTCCAAAACTCCTGACCTTTTCAAAATGCCCTGTTGCAGGGGCAGAGACCAGGTAGCACCCCAGGGGAGGGATCTGGGGGCTCACTGGAGTGCCTGGTCCTCCCAGCATGCCCACAGGGATGTCTGGGTGCCATTGCTAGGTAACGGGGTGCCCCTAAGCACAAAGGATGGGCAGGGACCAGCACCCTTCCGGGGAGGGAAACAGCAGCACCCACCTCTGCAGCAAGGTGTTTGGGCTGGGGGGGCACCCGGCTGTTCCTCATCCCATGGTGGGAGCTGGACCTGCCCACCTGCTTAGCTCACGGCCAGCTCCCTGCGTGGGGTGACAGCCCTGTCCCCTCCCTTCACCCACCGCAGGGTCACAGCCCAGTCCCTTCCCATTCTACCTATGGGGTGACAGCCCTATGCCCTACCGTACACCCATCACCGGGTGACAGCCCTGTCCACCCCATGCCACCCATGGGGGTGACAGCCTTGTGTCTCCCGTGCCACCCGTGGCGTGACAGCCCCGTCCCCCCCGTGTCACCCGTGGGGGGGCAGCCCGGCAGCCTCCTCCCGGCTGATGCGCAGTGACATTTGCAATCTGTTGCCATGGGCGCTCGGGGACTTTTGCTGTGGAGAGGGATCGCGTTTCTCCCCCCTCCTCCTCCTCCTCCCCTTCCCTCCCTCCCGATGACGTCATGGATGACCACGGTGGTGACAGGGCCACCTGTGGGCTGGTGAGGGGTTTAAAGAGACAGTCTGCAGCTGCAACAGGAGCCCTGGCTATTGTCTCCGCACCTGAGAGCGGGGGGACCTGCAGCCCCCAAACCAGCCACCCATCCATCCCACCCACCCCATCCCATCCATCCCACCCCCATCCCTGCATCCCCTGTTTCCACCACTGCAGCTCTCCCGGGACCGGGGCATCCCAAGCTGGGTGCCGTATCCCTTCCCCGTGGAGGCTCCTCCAAGGTAAGGCTGCGCTCCGTGACCCCCTGTCCCACCGGGGACCCCGCTGGGCTGAAGCCCTGAACACCGGGCTTCAGCTCACCAGGGTCTCCCGGGAATACAAACCCCAGATGGGGTACCCCCGGCTGGGACCGGTCACTTCTGTCCTTTACTGGGACCCTGCCAGCTTCCCCACACCTCCAGGCAGGACATGGGAGTTATTCCAGAAGACAGGATAACCCCATTGGACAACAAGACCCCTAAGGTGGTAGGTCCCTGCTTGCATAAAGGGGCTGGGATGCTCCTGCCCTGGCATAGCACCAAGGTGTGGGCATCTACAGGGTCTTCATCCCTTGCCAGACGGCAGTCCCAGACCACCTCGGAAGATGCCCACTACTAGACATCTTCCTTCCTTCTATGCCACCCCCCAAGCACGAGCCTTGGGCATCTCCTTGTCCCCGCTGTGGTCCTCATCAAGGAGACCTTCAGAGCCGGTACCATGACAGGCACTTGAAACCCACCACGGCTAAGTCCTGAGGGTCCACGAGTCATACCAGAAGCCATGGGTGATGGCAGGAGCTGCGGTGCACACTGCAGGAGCAGGCAGGGGCAAGGGGGAGAGGAGCTGCTCTCTTCACCGCGGAGGCGGGGGGGGAGGGTGAGGGAAGAACCATCTCTGCCTGGACCCCAGGGCTTTGTCCCACTTTCCTTCCAGCTATGATGGGGCGAGTGGCAGGTAAGTGCCTTCATTTGGTGTCACTCGGATGTGCAGGCAGGGAGCAGGGTAGAAAAGGGTCTGGGACCTGGGGGAAGCTTGAAGAGGAGCAGGGTGGAGATGTGCATGTAGGGATTGGTGCGTGCGTTCCTGATGAGAGGAAGGCTACATCCCTTCCCACAGGACATACCCCAATGGTGATCGTGCAAGTCGCCAAACTCCTCAGTGGCTTCCACCAGGCAGCTCTTGAGGGTCTTCCTGAGCCTGCAGCTGCCTGCAGCTGCAGATCCAGATTCACTGGAGCTTGCCTGGACTCCCAGTAGCTACAGAGCTGCTGGTCCTACAGGGGTGGCTGTGACTGGAGCAAGGCAACTGGGGCAAACCCCACAGCTAGTACCCTGGCGTCCCTCTGCATCCTTTCCAAGGGTAGGTGGCATGGGGACATGTGGCAGATGGAAAAGGGGACCATACTCCAGTAACTCTGTGGTCCATCCTTGAGGACCTGGGCAAACCCAAGGATTCAGCTGCCCCTTCACTCTGTTAGAGAGGAACCCACCAGACCTGGGTTCTCTATATCCTGCTCCTGAAGTGCTGCGAGTTGAAGGAATAAGCAGTGGCACGTTTCTACCACCCATCCCTCAGAAGATGCAGAGGGCTTGGTCTGGGCCTGGTTTTTGGGTGGAAGACGCAAAATGCAAATTGTCAGATAGGTGAAAAATCCCTGTGTCTGGGTGGCCTTTGCCTACTTGGCAGCAGCTGAAGTGCAAGGACACAGCCTGCACCTCCCAGCATGTGGCCTGAGAGATTTGGGGGGAACACCTATAGTCTCCTGTGATGCTCTGCTACCTTTGCCCCCCTTGCTGCCATGAGTGCACCCCATGGGTGCAGCTGGTAAACTGAGGAGGTCTGGATGTGCTCAGCACTCCAGCATGGAACAGGGCGGCCCTGGTTGGACCCACCTTGCTTTGGGAGACTTTGGGGAGGCTGAGGCTGCTGATCCGTGGGCAGGTCCCAGGAGGATGCTCAGAGAGGGGTGCGGGGTCTGTGGTCGAGAGCTGCTGGGGACGTTGGTTCCCAGGCGTGCAGTCACACTCATCCCCTCCCCTGTGTGCGGGGCAGGGGCTGCTTGAGCAGCAGCCATGGAAAGCAGGAGTTAATTTAATACTAGATCAGCACAGGCACTGGCTGCCTGTTGTTCCAGTGGGGCTAAAAGGTGTGAGTAGAGCTGAACAGAGCTGAGGCATGGGATCTGTCTCTCATCCGTGCAGACGGACGCACGGAGCAGGCAGGCGATGTACATACAACACGCGGGAGGAGTTGTGGAGTAGCAGCTGGCTGCGCCCGATGGTACGGACATGCGCTATCTAGCTGATCCCCTTTTACTGCTTCAAAATCCTGCGAGAGCATGTAAGCAGGAGAGAATTCATGCCTGTGCGTGAGGACACCCAGATACACATACATACACACGTGTCGTACCCAAATACGATGCAGTGCTGGGAAACACCAGCGCGCGAGCTGGTTACGCTCCCAGCTCCCCCCGGCAGGTGTTTCCGCCTCCCCCCATTCCCTCAGGGAAACTCTTCCAACGCTGGCAATGGATAATGCTGCCGGAGCGTGGGCTTCTCTCTTGACCCTCCTTCTGGCAGCATCCAAATTCCCTTTGCTGGCTTTGCAGGCTTCAATATGAGACAGCACCTGAGCTCAATGCTGAGCACCTGCTGGCCACTGTCTTGAGCAGGATTGGAGTCTCAAAAAAAGGATTTCTCTGGGTGGTGAATGAGGTCAGGACCTTGCTCTAGTGGTGAGGAGCCTAACCCTTTGCCTGCAAGAGGCAGAGTTATGGCGAAGTGACCAATTCTACATTGAAGGCTCCTCCCAGGTCTGTATTTCTCATTGGGGTCCAAGCCCACCCAAGGCTCAGATTGTCACCGTGTGCCGGTGACAGCTCCCTCTGGTCAAACACCAAGATGGGATGAAGGTGCGGTTTTCATGCCGCCCTTGGTACGCTTTCGGCTGGACTCAGCCCAAGCCACAGGGCAGAAGATGAGGAACCACTGCCGCCAGGCAGTTGCCAGCATCTCTTGCCTCCCAGCCCAGCTCTGCATGTGCATGGAGCAGGCGCCAGCTCCTCAGCACTGACACGCAGGCTTTTCCAGCACAGCCTCTTAACCCTGCTAATTCCCTTGTTTTCTCCTGCCAGGGCTGCTGTGCCCCTGCCAGGGGGTGGCCCAGAGCCTGCTAATTGTGCCAGCAAGCTGCACTATGTCTCCATCGCTGGGGGGTTTATCCTCTGGGGTCACTTGGGGGGCTGCTGGCCCTTGCCTGGCAGGGTGGGATGGGGCAGTGAGCAGCAGCACCCCTTGTTCCTTCCCCTTCACCATCTCCAGCTAAATTATTTCTATTCTGAATTGACTACCCTGCTCCAAATTCATGCTGAGATGGGGTTTCACAAGGGATCAGGATGATGCCCAGTGCAGCACTCCTCCCATCCCTTCTTCCCTGTTGGGAAGGCACCAAAGGCACAATGTGACAAAGGGCTACCTGAGCTCACATAACCTACTCCCACTCCCAGCTCAAATGTCCACCTCTCCAAGGCTTATTTGGAAGTGCCAGAGTTGATTTGGAGGTGCCAGAGCTCATCCCTGCACTGGTCCTGTGCTCGTCTCCCCTCCTGATCCAGGGGGTGTCTCAGGGTACCAGGATCACCTCAGAGCACCCCTCACCTCCCACCTACCCATTCCCACCTCCCGTCCCCAGGCCATCTGGCCACACTCATCCATGTTAAACAAACACTGGAGTCTATTATCAAGCCCTGCCTCCCCCTTCCCCCCCGGACAGATGGAGGCTGAGTGCACGCAGAGCCCTGGCCCACAGCATTCATGTGTGTGAATGAGAAAATTGAATTATTTATGGCCATGCGAATAAGGCTGGCGGCTGCGGAGGCCGAGCGGAAAGGACTCCATTACGTGGCAAGTACCTGTTGCTATGGAGCCAGGGTTTCTTCCTTGCAGCCCCCCGGCCCCCCATGCATGGCTGCATCCCTGCCTGCTCCCCATCCTGCCCTCAGCTGGGATGGAGAGCAAAGCCAAGTGCTGGGCTGGCTGTGGTGTGACTGACTGTGGGTGTTTTGCTCCCTGCACTGTACCTCAGACTGGTTTGGAGATCACCCTGAGTCTACCTGCATTTTGGAGCAGGACCTCCAGTGCAGTGTAGGGCTCGTGTGATGTTGGTGGCTGGTGGCTCCCCAGTCACTGGGCTCTGCAGTACACGTCAAAACCACTGTGAAACCACTGTGAAGCTCTGGGGCGAGCAGCAACAGCATCTCATAGCTGGGGCTGGGCAAAGCAGGTCCGATCCTGGCACAGCACTAGTCAAGGGGTGACTCTCAACTCAGACCCCTTAACTCTCCTTAAACCTCCAGTCCCTGGAGGCAGCAGGAGCTGTGTGTGACTCAAGGTCCCCCCACTCACCACCATGCCCAGGCAGAGAAGCAGCTTTGAAAGAGCAGGAACTCCTTGCAAAGCCACCTGCATTGCGGCCTCTCCCCAGGAATGCTGAACCCTGCAGTGATCCTGAGAGGGGTCCTGGGGCATCCCTCCAACCTTCCCTCCTGCTGTGATCCCAATTTCTCCTTGGCCAAAATGTAGGACTTTGTCACTGTCAGGTTGCCATCCCTCCCACCTTGATGCCCTGCTGGGGTCAGGCCAGGCTCCTGGGGTTGGTGAGGGGATGGGACTCGGCAGCCCCCAGCCCTGCTCAGTGGCAGCACAGGGACTCCCGCTCCCTTCCCTGCAGGGCTAAGAATAGACTCCAGCTCCGCTCCTGGTGCTGAGTGGGCTCTGCTGGGCTCGGAGGAATAAAAAGCAGGCAAACGCTTATTTTAGTCACTGCAGTCAGCAGCTGTAACTCTGATGTACCCAAGGAGTGGCTCTGCACCTTGTTTACTTGCCCGCTGCTGGGAGCAGAGACACCATTGCAGACTGCTCGTCCAGGCTACGGATGCCCCTGCTGTTCTCTCAGCACCAACATCCCAGATGGCTCCCAGCTCTTCGGCATACTTGTCTGCTTCCCTGCTTCCTTTCCCCACACTTCTGGGGTGATCCTGGAGGATGCAGAAGCTCCCAACTTTCCCTGTGCCTTGTAGGATGATACCCACTCAGCTCCCTGCACTGGCTGCTGCTGGAGGCCAGCAGAGCCTTGCTGAGATGCTTAGAGCTTGCGAAGGGTCCCAGGGCATGTGCCACTATACAGGACATGGGGGGCTTGTCCCTGTCACCTGAGATAAGGGGTGTTGCAGACATCCCTGTGTCCGAGTGAGGCATCTGCCCAGGGTGCTGCAGTGGCGAGTTGGCACATGCCAGCCACGGCTATGGGTGCAAGGCCAGGGGAAGCACCCGCTCCATGAAAGCAGCTCTGGGTCTCTCTCCCCAGCATCACCCCCGAGGTAAAATCAAGAGAAAGCTAATTGTTACCATAGTTACGTGAAGTGGCCTTTCTCAGGGAGCCACGTCATCACTGCTGTCACAAGGTTAAGGCGGTGGGGAGTGGTGGGGAAGGGGGGGGAGAGATGTGTTTTCTTTGGAAAAACCATGGCAACAGCTATTTCTAAGGGAACAGCTGTGCACGGCGAGGCCATGGGGAAGGGGCTGGGGCGTCTCAATGCCAGCTGTGCTCTGAAGGCAGCAGCACCAGGTCCAGCAGCTCTCTGTGGCAGCCGGTATCCCCAGAGTCCCCTTCTCACCAGGGCCAAGGCTTGCTGGATGTCTCCCATGGTGCCAGTGCAGTACCATGAGCTCCAGCATGCCCAGCAAAGGAACATAAGGCCACTCCAGCTTGCTTTCCATATGCAACCTCTCCTGGCATACTTCCATCAGCCAGGGCACAAAGTGGTGCTAGGTGTGTGGGATAGTTGGGACCACCTGCCACAGGGAGTGGGGATGCAACTGCTTGTCCAGAACAAATACACTGGAGAACAGCCTCAACAGAAAGCCCAAGATTCATTGAGTTACATGGCGTTTGAACAACCATAGTGCAAATACTGGTGGAGATCATAAGCACAGAGTCAACACCACCAGAGTCGGTCCAGCCTGGGCTGGTAAAATGGCCTCCTGCACTAATGCCACCACTTCTGATGGGAGCTGCTGTTGCTGCTGGGGCCCAGTGTGTAGATGAAATTGGGAAAGTGCTCTTGGGGCTGAGGAACACTAACGGGGATGTACTGCAGGTATAGGCAGGGCTGGATAGGCCCTGGAGATGCAGAAGTCTGAGGAGCCTGCACCCCAGATCTGCTTTGCAACAGCCAAGTGGACCCGGTAAGGACAAGATGCCAGTCACAGCTGCAACCTCCACCCTGGCTCCTGTTTCAACACATAGCTGGAAATTATCTCTCTTTGCAAGACAGACTCTTAATTAAGACCATTTCCCTGAAGGAAGCCAAGATGAAGAGCTTTACTTCTCGGTATTCCAGTGCTTTCTGGCACTCGTTTCCACACCAATTAGGGCACAAATTAGTCATCCAAAGTGCAATTCAGTGGTTGTGCTCAAGGGAGGCTCTTCAGCACACGTGCCATCTTCTTCCTGGAAGGTGGGTGGCAGGCACAGGCAGGGTGGCCACAGAAGGGACAAAGAAGGCATGATCCTTGGGGTGCTGAGGTCTGGGGCTGGTGGTAGCAGCCCAGAGCTGGTCTGAGACCCTTGGACTGGGCATGTAGCAGAGTCGAGAAGAGGGTTTAGGGTGTCTCCATGAGCTGTGCGTGCTTCTCCTTGGCTGCTGCACCTTGGCATGACACAGTGGACCACTGGACTCTGAGACTAAGCATTGGGACTAAATGCTGGAGAATCTGCAAATGGCAGCAAAATGGCAACAGAATGGGTGGGAGGAGGAGCAAGGAGCCAGCTGCTCCCCAAGCCCTTCTGCAGGGTCCTCACCTTTGTTCTCTGTCAGAAAGGCTGAGAGAGGACGGGGACTTCCTCCAGCCTTGGAGGGTGGCTCTGCCCAGTTGTCCCAAGTGCCAAGGAGGGATGGCACAGGAAGGGGAGGAATCTGAGGATTAGATACTCAGCCCTATGCCCTGCTGTAACAGCATTCAACCTGAGGGTTCAGTGGAGGCCTGGCACAGAAACGTGGTTTAAGTGTGGTTGACAGCTCAGTCTTGAGGTTGTTGGATCTGGAGAGTCTCCTGCTTAGGTCTTAAGACAGACATGTGATGGCACCTCTGCCACAGTCATGGTCGTGTGTCCATCCATCTGTAGGTGAATCCGTCCTGAATCACTTTATCCAAGAGGCTTTTCTGGAAGATGCAGCTGCAATTCAGGATCAGAGTTCAGGAGGAGGGTTCAAAGGGAATAATCAGAACCCCTCTGGGCAGCAATACGGGCGTGCTGACTGCTCTCCCAGTGGACCTGCACAGGACTCTAGGGTCGTAAGAATTCACTGAACATGACTTCAGGTGCCTGCGGGGAGCACCAGTGCAGCTGGACAGCCCACAAGGAGAGTCTGGACAGCTGATTGATGGGGCTGCTGGCACATGGTGCAGTGGTGCAGCCGGAGAGCTGATGGAGAGGCAGCTGGGAGGAGGCATCCGAAGACCATGGCTGGCTGCTCACACCTCTCTAGGTGACCGGAGGAGAGGGATCTCACTGCAGCACCAGGCATCCTCCCTGCTTTCCCTCTTTGCCCTCTTCAGAGTGGTGGGAGACAGCCATAGCACTACAGAAATGCTGCGCAAAGCTCTGTGCTGACTGTGAGTCAGGATAGGAAGGCTTCAGCTAAAATACCAGTTTCTTGGTGACCCTCAGTTGCAGGGCTCAGTTTCCTCATTGCTTTTGAACCTATGTTGCTGAACTCCGTAGGGCATTTCGGGCTGGTGCCTCCTGCTCCATCAGAGAACTTGTGTCTGTCTCTGCCTCCACGGGACAACTTCAGGGTCATGCACTTGATGCCATTTTCCTTAAATTTTCCTAATTACCAGCAAACTTTCTAATTTCCCATTGGGCACCGTTGCCACCCAGGGACCAGAAGTCTCCTTCACCTTCTGGCCAGCCTGCCCACTGCCTGCTGCCTACCACCCCACTGCCTGCTCCATCTCTTTCCAAATGGCACCAGGAGCCGCCTGCCCCTGGGGCATGCCCTCCAAGTTCCCATTAGTTAGCAGTTGTCTTAAGCACTGCAACATTTGTAGCCTCATTCTTCCTAATCCCGCCTGATGTAACCGTGGCTGTCCTCATTAGCCACATAATTGTCGAGCAAACACAAAACAGGCCCTGACACGGTCAAAGGAAATTGGTTTAAAAATATGAAGCCGCATTCTCAGATGTTGTCGAATGGGGCTTCTTTGTTTATTTTCATTCACACGGTGCCCCTTGGAATAATGAGAGGGAGACTGAGGCAAAAATACCTCTTTTTCTTAAAAATCATCTTAGGAGAAGGTGGGTTTGAAATGCCAGCTGGGGAAATCCAGCCCACTGGATGGAGGACAGGTGCATCTTCACTTGATCTCCTCAGCTGCACCAAGGGGTTTCCAAGCACAGAAGGTGGCATCTTCTGCCCACCATGGTACTGTTGCCCAGGGAGCAGTTTAACCATCCACTTCTCCCACTGACAATGCCTCTGAATTTCAAAGGGGCTTCATCCACTTCTGACAGCAAATGACAGGGCTAAGTTAATGGAGGCAGTGGTAAGAAATCTAATTAACCTGCAGTATGTTGTTTAATTTGTGCAAAGTTGTTGTGGTTACTCAGCTATAAACTCCATCCCCAGCTCTAATGACAGTGACTTGCATGGCAGCAGCGGAGAGCATCCTGGAGGTGGGCAGCCACCTCGTGCTCACCCTTGAAGGTGCCCTCAATTATGCATGGAGCGTTCCAGTGGTTGCCTCCATCTGGTTCTTCCATGGCATTTGAGACACTTTTCTAGCTCCAGCCTTTGGAACGGGCACCTATGCTGCTTCTCTGCCTCTTCTGGCATTCAACCCTGGTGCACAGCTTCCAAAATCCAGCCTTCAGGACCCAACAGCATCAATCTGTTGATTGCATTAAAGTCCAGGAGATGTCTTCAGGTCGCTGAGTTCCCACCACAGCTCTTAGGCTGTAATTATGTTCAAGGCTCTTTGCTTCAGTTATTTCTCTTTGCTCATGCTTGGAGCTGCTTTATTGATCTTTTCTTCAAGGCTGACCTCCGTGTAGCTTCCCGGGAGAGAGCCAGGCCTGATAGTTAAACCAAGTCACAAATCGGCTCCTGGAGGCCAGTTGTCCACCATTATACAATCTTTTGAACAGCAGGAATCAGCAGGGTTAATGGTGGCCAAACTCTGTGTCAGTTCAGGGAGAAGCATAGGAAAAGGGACAGATGTCATGCATTAGCATCTCTTCCCAGGTTAACCTTCCCCCAGGATCCTGGACCTTCCAGTAACTCCCCTGTAGTGCTGCACAAAGGGGCTCTGGAGCTTGCAGTGCACTTAGGAGGATAATGCCGAGCTTTAGTATCTCCTTTATCTCATACCAAAGCTCCACAGTCCTCCCATGACCACTATGAGAGATGCAGGCACACTCATCCCCTGCAGGGACATCCTTCTTATGGAGGGAAAAGCTTTTATCCAGGTCCCAGAAGACTCCCAGTTGCCTGTTGAGGAGAGGTTTGCCAAAAAGGGAATCAAGAAGGAAGATGATCCACCTCTGGGGTCCATCAAAGCCAAGCAGGTTGGGACCATGCTGCAACAGGGTTTGTAGAAGCAGAGACCTCCAGCACTGAGCACGCTGAAGTCCCACTAAATGCTGGTACCCCAAACATGTTGGGGATGTGAAATACAAGAGTGCTCTTGGCAGCAATGTACAGTTACACCGAGCCCTGATAGATCCACAGTCTCCTCTGTGCAGCTCACACTTGCATGTCAAGGGGATTTACAGCTCCTCTGTCCAGGGAATCCTGGAGACCTTGTCACAAGCACTCCTCCCTGGGCACAGGCTGTTCCTCCAAGTCAGCTGTGCTGGGAGCTCAGGCAGTGCCTGGTGGTGTTGCCTGGTGGCTGCCCAGCAGCCAGAATAGATTTCCCAGCAAACGGGACTCCCAGAAAGCCAATCTGCATTGACAAAGAGGGTTCCCAGAGGGGTGTCATGTGCAGGGACACAGAGGCACCCTCGGACCAGGGACAGCTCAATCACCACCAGGTGTTTGAAGGACAGACCAAGAGCATGTCCCTATGCAAGCTCTTGGCATCCTGTCCCCACACCGCTGAGCTCCACAGCCCTTCCCCTTCAACCTGGGGACAAAAGCAGGTCCCTGGGTGGCCAAGGGGAGAGGCAGCGGCTGCCAAGAGGAAGAGGAGCTCCATTTGGGTTTTTCTTTCTTTTTTCCTTTCTTTTTTTTCTTTTTTTTTTTTCTTTTTTAAAGAATTAGAAAGTGGCAGCACTAGCGAAGGGTAATTATCCCTCTGTTCCAGCTGAAATACAATTAAGGCAGCTCTCAACGAGCCCCCGGGATATTGTGGTTTACTAATTAACAAGCGG
Source organism: Megaceryle torquata (assembly GCA_024611175.1). Classification (NCBI taxonomy): domain Eukaryota; kingdom Metazoa; phylum Chordata; class Aves; order Coraciiformes; family Cerylidae; genus Megaceryle; species Megaceryle torquata. The sequence continues at coordinate 32,408 of JANIJG010011704.1, read as the reverse complement.
ATATGCTGTGGCCCCTGTCATGGCAATTACAGCATGAGACAGGCTTCAGGAGCTCTAATTACACGTCAGCCTGCGACACACGCTGCAATACAAATTAACGAGGGCCCGGGCTGGAGACGGAGGGAGTTTACCAGTGAAAGGCTGAGCCAGGCAGCAGGAATGGGGAGGACAGGGGTGGAGAGACCTGGCGTGGCTCCAAGCCTGGGGACAGTGGTCCACGCTGCAGGATCATGAGGATGCAGAGAGCAAACTGGGGATAAACTACCCCATGGCTGACAAATAAAAAAGGTGCATCAGAGGAAGGAAAGGGCTTTTGCTTTGCAGAGCCATGGCCCAATGAGATGAGTGGCATTTGGGATGACTGCAATGAATAGCAAGTATCACATCTTCCACCGTTAATTCCCAGATCAATAAAGCTGCTGTTAAGAAGTCAGATGGGAAATACCCAACAGGGTTTTGACTGATGACAAATAACTAACAGGTTTCCCAGAGTCAGAAGGAATTTTTCTGACAAATTGTTTATTGGGAAAGTTATGTGGTTTCAGGCTGAGTTCAGTGAATAGCTTTGGCCAGGTATGGGGGGGAAAAAAAAAAAGCAATCAGGATTTTTGGAAATGCATCTTCTACATACTGCATTTTAAAAAGCTGTTTCCTTTTCAAGCATATTAAAAAGATATAATTAAACCATAATATGGACCCTACACCTAACGAGGACATTTTGTTTCTGACAAAATGAATGATATTTATCAGCTTTAATGATATTTATTAGAGTTTTGTTGGTCCCAGCCCAGCAGTGGCACAGTTTTTCTGATGACATTAGCATGCCTTTTGAATTTATTGCTCCTGCCATCTCCTCTCCTGCACCTGCCTGCTGTAGATGCCTGAGGAGGGACAGTAGAGAGGTGACCTGATGGATGCTCCAGGCCTTGGCCATTAGCATCAGGGTGGTTCTCAGGCACCTGAGAGGATCTGGGGAGGCTGAATGAAAGTCCCCAGGTTTTGAGGCTCCCTCCAGCATCATGCAGGGGTGGGATCAGCAGAGCTCTTGGGCAGTCCTTGCACGGGATGGAGTTTCACACCCTGAGGGTGCACATCAGGTCCCTCATTTGTTGTCAGGCAGGTGACAGGGCTTTGCTTTAATCCCACTCCAGGTGTGTTGTCCCCAGGTGCTACTAGAAGACCCTGTACGGTCCTTGCTGCCAGCACCCAGGGCACGAAACCACTGAAGAACACCTCGCCTGCAGAGCAATGGCAGGAGGAGGGCACACACCTCCTCACACATTGCTCCCAAAATAGATCTCATTAACCATGGCAATTAACACAAGCCAGGCCCTCTCTCCTCCTTGTCGCCCTGGCCAGAGCCATACATAAAAATAACTGTTTATTACACAGCAGGCAGAGCCCGGCTTATCGCTGCAGACAGGAAATTGCTGCGCAGAAACCGCACGTTTCACTTTTAATAAGTTTGGCAATAAAACGTCTCGTCAAATGAGGCCACGACAGGGCGATAATGAAGCTTCCGCGTGGCCTGTAATTGCTTATTGCTCTCCTGGGGGTGAGCCAGAAAACAAGGAGCAAGGGGGGAGCCGCACGGCAGCATCATCTGCCCTCACCTCCTTGCACCAGGAGCATTCCTCCTTATACCCAGCAGCATCCCTCCTTATACCCAACAGCATCCCCAGAGCACCGGCATCCACTGGGACATGGTTGAAGAGGAGGCCCGTCCATGTTGGAGGGATACAGGCAACTCCCACAGAGCAGTGGTGAAGTCAGAGGAAGAGGAAGGCTGTTGATGCTTCAAGAGAAAGGAAAAGGTTTACTGCTTTCCAAGACAGTCTTTTCAGCACTGAGTAGTCTTCAAGGCTGCTGCACCAGGTCCATCCCTGTCCTTAGCCAGGAGGGGTACAGTCTTCTGGAGGTTTTGCACAAGTGGGCTCAGGCTGAGGAGCTCACAGACTGGCTATGGCTGAAGAATTGAGGGAGTAAAGCAGGAATGAGGAAAGCACTCTCTGACTGACACCCTACGGATGCTCTGCGCTGCTTCACAAAGGTCCTCATTAATGGGAGCTGCAGGAACCTTTGGCTTCTGCGGTCTGTGCTGGCATCCACACACTTCTTGCCTTCCTGCCCTTTATGTTTAAGGTGGTTGAAGCATGAGCTTGAAATAATGCCCAGTCCCAGCCCAGCTCTACTAAGAAGAGTAGCCAAGGATGGCTGATCACTGGAGTATTAACTGCTTTGCCCTCTTCAGAAGGGACTGAGGCATGGCTAAGAAGAGGTCCCAGGGGGACCTCTGTGCTCAATTTCTGCTACAGAGCAAGAGGGACGCAGCACTCCACGACCCATCGTGGCAAAGGCCAGGAAGTGCCATGGTGCTTATCTGTTCTAATGGCTTCATGCTAATGACCTCAGACCAGTAGCTGGTGACATCTGCAGCCAGACAGCACCAGCTGCCTGAGCCGGTCATTTTCACCGAAGACGATGGTGTTTCCAGGTGCTCCCTTCAAGATAAGGCTTTCTTTCTGTAAAAGAAACCAGGTCTGGCCACTGCCCTGACCTGCATTTGTAGCTGCCCAGCTTCTGTTTGATCTTCTACACGGTGGGGACAAAGCCAGCCTTTTCATCATCCTATTTGGGAGCAGATTGAGAGAGCCCTTGTAAGGTGTCCCAATCTGTGGGTGGGTGATGGAGAGGCACCATGCAGCTGGCAAAACCCAGAAAGGTGAAGAGGTCCCTAATCACTTGTGGAGGCAAAGCTGAACCTTTGCTTCCTTCTCTAAGTTACCTTATCCCTGAGCTCCTCATCCTCAGAGCACAGAGAAGTCCAGGGTGCAGGGCTGGTTGCAGCCGTTCCCAAAGATGGGTGCGAGCTCCAGCACTGTGGTAATATGAGACAAAATGAGCCGTGTCCAGGCTGGGACTGGGAAATTAAGCAGTTTAGAGTCACAGCAGGAACATGCTGGCACTGCTGGGGACTGCTGGCTGCCAGCAGGCTCCTGGGTGGGCAGGAGGCTTTGTTTGCCTGCGGCACTTCTCTCAGGGAGTTTACCTGGAATTACTGATCCACATTCATAAACATGATCACGTTAATTGGCTGCTGCAACCACAGCCGCCATCTCCTCTCAGCGCTGGGACTTCATCTCCCTTCCCAGTCCAAATGTCAAGAAGTCTCTGTTCCTCCATCCGCTTGGCACCACAGCCGAGGACAGAGAATTGGCTGGAGAAGGAAAAGAGGCAGAGGACAAGTGAGTCCATGAGCTCAGAGCCAACGACAGACACCCACTGCCACCACCTCCACTTTGTAAAGCAGAGCCTTGAAAACGAACCACGGACAAGGGGGCTGGGAGCTCTGCAGGAAGCCTGGCAGCCCTGGGCAGACATGACCTGGGGATGAGCACCGTGTCTGGAGACTGGGTTTTACTGCAGGAGCAGTGACCAGGTGGCTGGAGAGGGACCAGCTCCCAGCCGAGGACAGAGCCACCCAGGCTGCTCAGCCTGAGATCAGGCTGGTGCTCATCTCCCTTGGAGCGAGGCCAATCACTTCTAGTAAATTATTCATCTGACAAATTTAGCCTGTTATTCTAGTCATGCTCTACTCAGAGTTTTACAGATTTTGTTATTATTTCAAATTGTGCAAACACCACAGAAACCTCTCCCGGGCTCTGGCATGCTCTGCTTTCATCTCAGCTCTCAGCTCATCTGCCACATCCGAAACGGGATTTCTACCATCTGCTGCTAAATGCTCCATCCCCAGCGAGGCCACCGGACCTTGTGGAGATGAGTGGCATCCCTGTTAGGCACAAGGCTTCTCCCAAGGGAGTGAGTACAAGCCATACACTTGGAATGGCTGGGGTCCTCCCTTGATGTTTCTAACTCCATAAATTTGCTCCTACATTTTCTGGGTCTTTTCTACATCTTTTCCCAGGGGAAAACTCTTCACTGCTGTTTTTTCCCTGCAGAAGCTGAAGGTGACATGAGAACTATCTTCCAATAATCCAGAGGTCTGCAGGATCAGAGGAGGCCACAGCACTCAGATAAACCCATTTAAAGCTATCTTGATTTTATTTCCATCTCCATCCTTGCATCTGGGATAAAGGAGGAAAAATTACTATGTTCCCTTGCAGCCTGGGCTACTGGGGCCTCGGGAAACCAGAAAAAGCTTTTCCTTTCCTCCCCACGTGCCCATAATTTCTCCTGTTGAGTTTTTTTGCAACCATGAGGGTACAACTAAAATTTTATACTGCTAAGGGGAGTTGTGAGCCCCTTGCAAAACAAAGCCTGGGAAAGAAGGCATCACTGAACAAAGATGAGGGGAGATGGATGGGTCTGTTGTGGACAAGCCAAAGATTGATCAAACCCACGATGCAACTATAACATGCCCAGGGAGAAGGCATCAACCAAGAAGCACCAAACAGTTGAGTCACTTGAATCCCCTATCCTACCATAGGGCACAAGGGAGAAGAGCAGCCAGAAATGCCACCTCCTCCCCTGCCTGGACCTAGCAGAGAAATACCATGGGACACAAGACCCTGTTTCTCTTGCACCAAGGCTGAAATGTGCTCTCACTCATGCAGTGACAGTGAGCTCACACAGGTGCTTAGTGGGAGAAAAATGGGGCAAAGTGGCCCAAGAACCCCCAAAGAACTATCCCTGAGAGCTGTGCTGCACAGTTTCACAAATAAATACCAGAAATGAGTAGAAACTTCTACATAGACCTACCAGGGCTCTCTAGCAAATTATTGTGGGACACTTGAGGTACTCTCATTAAGGAGAATTATTAGCTGAACAGCAGGACTGGAAGCAACATATACAAAACACAGAACAACAGATTTAAGGAAGAGGTTTATGAACCAGAAGAAAAACATAAAGAGGACTAGAAAAAAATAAATTGCAGGGCGATCTAAATATTTTCTTTCTGACCAGGCAGAAGAAGCTCATGGGTGGCAAAAAGGGGAACGACAGTTGTCCTGCATCCCCTCGAGCCTTTTCAATGACAGGGAGAGTGGGATGCTCAGCACACAGCTCCACAGGACAAGGACAGACACGGTGCCTGGCTCCCTCTGGAAGACTAGTGATTTTGTTGTTGTATGGTTCATCCCACCACAACAAGTCACAGTCTGCCCCAGGGCGCACGGCGGCTCCAGCGATGCTAAAGACAGGGGGACAAGCTGGTGGCTGGGGCTGCCTCCCGGCCCCTCTCCATTTCTGACCACCTCAGCCATTGCTTTTGTGAGTCTTGAGAGTGAAGCAATGGGAGGCTGGTCTGAAACCCCTGCCTGCACCCGTGGCCCAGCCAGAGCTACCCCCCATAGCCCTGGGGAGCACCGCGGGAGAGCCTGGAGGGTGCAAACGCGGGATGCCTCAGACCCACCCCCCAGCAGCCGTGCTCCTGCCCCAACCAGCAGCCCAAGAGGCCCCAGAAGAAGGGATGCCCAGAGGCTCCGCACCACACCACGGCAAGCGCACAGCAAAGCCACGGCATATCGGTACCGGGCACTCTGGTGCGCACCCCAGACCGCCCATTCGGCTCCTGCCCCTTCCCGGGGCGCTTTATAGCGAGGCGGCCTCAGCCCCGCCCCGCCCCGCCCCGCCCATAGGCACCGCCCCCTCCCTCCAAATCGCCCCGCCCGCCCAGCCAATGGGGAGTCGGGGGGCGTGGCCACTGCCGGGACATGCCCGGGCATGTGAGCTCCCGGCTTCCGGGCGGGACACGTGGGAGCGGCGCCGGGTCCGGTCGGGCAGCGGTGGGTTCGGGGTGAGCGGGTCGGGGGTGAGCAGGGGCCTGGCGGTGGGTCATGGGGCGAGCAGGGGGTTGGGGTCGGGGTCGAGTGATGGGACGGGCAGCGGTCTTGGACCTTGAGTGAGGCAGACAGGGCCCTAGAGGGTATGTAATGGGGTGCGTTGGGGGGGCTGCGCATCGGAGGGGAGGGAGGCAGGCAGTGCCCTGGCACCGACTATGGGGCAAGCGGGGCTGGCCAATGTGGGGCAGGGGCGTGGGGAGAGAATGTGACGACGTGTCCTTGTCTCACCTTCCCCTGACCCACAGCTGGAGGCGGGGTTTCCTGGGGGTAGGGGCAGGTGGGCCCTTTTTGACGGGAGGGCGTAGAGGCTGCATGGCACTCATAGTCCCCTGTTCCCACCCTAGCAGGGATGCCTCCTGGCAAAGGGCAGATGACCCCGCTGCTGCCTGCCCTGAAGACCTCTGCACACAGCCCACACGGCACCCATGGCCCTGCTGCAGGGGGCTGCATAAAGCCCCCAGAGGCTCCTGGCTCATCACAGGGTTGCAGCAAGAAGAAGAGCCGTAAGCACCAGCGGTTCATGCAGCGCCGGGAGCTGCTGGAGCAGAAGGGGCTGCTGAGACCCCACAGACACCTAGGCAGACAGGTCCCTGTGGAAGGGCCAGGGGCACTCAGCATGCTCACTAAGACAGATGGCACCATGGCACCCTGCTGCAGGAAGAGCCCCAAGCCTAAAAAGGTCATCTCCCAATCCCTGTCCCCATCTGCCTCTCCTGAGAGCATAGCCAGGCACCACTCCATGCTATTGTCCCAGGCAGATAGCAGCTCTAAGGGGGTGCAGACATCCTCTCTAACCCTGCGCCCAGGCAAGTATGTGGCCATTGACTGTGAGATGGTGGGTACTGGTCCTCAGGGGAGGCTGAGCGAGCTGGCACGGTGCTCTGTGGTGAACTACGAGGGGGATGTCATCTATGACAAGTATGTCCAGCCTGAGCTCCCCATCGTGGACTACCGGACACGCTGGAGCGGCATCACCAAACAGCACATGAAGAGTGCAATTCCCTTCAAGACTGCCCAGGCAGAGGTGAGGAGAAAGAGAGAAATTAAAATCAATAAATAAATAAGGATGTGTGTTACCTGCCAGATACAAATTGGGATATTTGGTGGCCTGTGCTGAGCTGTTCTGAGGGAGGCACAATCACAAGGCGGGAAGCCTCTGAAGCTGCACAGGGGGTTGGTTTGCTTGTTACTGTTACGGAAACCTAAAAACTAGAACTGAAGGAACTGACTTTAACACAAGATGGCTTATTTTATGCTTAATTAATGTTTCTTTTGCTGTACCACCTGTCTATCCCTTTCTGACGCTTCCAGATCCTGAAGATCTTGAAAGACAAGATTGTGGTAGGGCACGCCATCCACAATGACTTCCAAGCCCTGAAGTACTTCCACCCGAAAGACAGGACCCGAGACACCAGCCGCATTCCTCTGCTGAAGCAGAAGGCAGGGCTGCCCAGCAAGGCCAGTGTCTCACTCAAGAGTTTGGCCAGGCACCTGCTCCACAAAAAGATCCAGGTAAGCACCAGGAACCTTGAGATTTGGAGCAGTTCCTGAGATTGCTATGAGCCTGTGTGTTCAGCCTGGTCCACCCACCTCCATGGGTGATCTCTGTGAGATGGAGGTGAACCCGTGCTCCTGGTTTCAATCAAACTAGGGGAGCACAAGGCCTCCCAAGCTGACCACTAGGCATCTCAGTAAAGCAGGGACAGGACCTGTGCACTTGAAAAAGTGGTTGTGAGATTCCTGCATCTCCTCAGCTGCATTGAACCTTTACCATTTCCAAAACACTCAGCATTTTTGCCCTTCCAAGCAGTCAAACAACATGATCTGTAGGATTTTGCTACGCCCTTTTTCTAACAAGACTTTTCCCTCTTTGCTCAGGTTGGTTGCAAAGGGCACTCATCGGTGGAGGATGCTCAGACAGCCATGGAGCTATACAGACTGGTGGAGGTGCAGTGGGAGAGGGAGCTGGCCTGCAGCCTGCCCCCCCGGCCCCCCAGCCCCATCACAGACCCCGCCACTGACAGCAGCCAGTACATGGATGACCGGTACTGGCTCACAGACCTGATGGCAAGTGGCGTGTGATGAGGAACAGCATCTCCTCCACGTGTCTTGGGCCATCCTGGTGCCTTCAGCTATTAAAGGTGGAGGTGGCTGCTGACCTTCCCCGGGGCTTGTGCCCCATGGGCTCTGCCTGGCACCCAACCCCACTGCAGGCAGCAGCGCAGGGTTGCTGGACACCGACAGCCTTGCTCGGGGTGGAGAAATGGTGACACTTGGGCACTGGCTATCTCCTGAAAATTCTGTCTGCAGCCTTTTGTGTGGAAGTAAGTTCTGTGGCTGTGCCGTGCTCATCAGTCACTTGGTGCCCAGGGGTGAGCAGGGTCCTGGTGTCAGCCAGCGGGAGCCCCTGTGGGCATATGATGGCTGCAGTGGTGGGCTGGGGCTGCCAGGGCACCTCCCATGCCCTCTGGGAAGGAGATATCACCAGGGGAGCAAGGGGCAAATCTTGCTGATGCCCAAAAGCTGCAAGCCATCTGGAGCTGGTTAAAACAACCGGTTTCCTCCTTGCTTTCTTTGCACAATGGAGCCTGAAAAGACAGTCGGGGTCTAATCATTGTTCAGCCTGGACAAGAGTGTAGGGTGCACTTCATTTTAAATAGACCATTCACATAATTGTCCAATTCCAAATTAAAAATTGCTCTTGCTAAACCCTTGTGTACGTGCTGCATGATCTGATTTGGCAGCTCTGGGGGAGGGCAGGGATGAGGTTAGCAAATGGCTGTCCTTCTACCGTGATGTGCTCCAGGGCTTAAAACCAACCCACAACCAGAAAACCAACCTGCAACCAGAAAAGGTGCTTGTTGTGGCTGGAGTCAGCAGGTCCTTGGGGTACAGGCTGCTCCCTTCTGCTCTGGGTGCATCCCTGTGAAGGCAGGAGGAGCAGGGAAGGGGCTCAGCCAGGGCAGTGCTGGCTGCTTGGATAAAGCCCTGTGGAAATGAAAGCACCTCATTGTGTCACCCTTCAACAGCTGGACTGTCCCAGCTTAGGGAGCTCCGCATGGTAGTGGGATTTGCCCACCTGCAAGTCAGTGCACAGGGTGTGGGAGCAAGAGCTGTGCCTGCTCTGCGGGGTGGGAATGATGCTGAGCTGCAGTGTGGTTTGCTGGGACAGGGTGATGTTAGCCTGCAGTGGCTCTGCCCTCAGAGTGCTGCTCCATGGGTGACATTTGTGGGTACCTGTGGCTGCACAGATACACCCCCAGCTAGGTGTGCGAGCACAGGAGTGGGGTTTGGGGCTGGATGTGGAAGTCACACCTTCCCCAGGGAATTGAACAGTTACAGAAAATCAGTATTTTTTTGCTGGGTGCCATAAGACTCAGGCCACCCCTTTAGAACAGGGGTTCCCCCAGTCCTGCTCTCTGGGCTGTGACACGGGATGGGGACACAGGGCTGCCAGCACCCTGGGACTTTTGGGAGCCTGGTCACAGTACCATACAGGTGTGACAGCCAGTACTGAAATGGACTCCATGTCCCAGGCTTTTCCCTATGGCCAGGAGGAGGGAAGGAGAACTCACCCCCAGCCTTGGGAAGCAGCCAAGGGAGCCGGGTGACGCAGGCACACCTGACGCACACATCAGTGTCATTACAAGATGCATCTTGCACTTCTCATCTTAACTCCTCCCTGCCTGCCAGAGGAAGCTGGGGACAGCTCAGAAACACTGAAACATGTCACACGGATCTAAAAAGCTCTGCCTTCCTGGTGGCCCAAGCATAGCCATCCTTCAACAGAAATAATAACAACTTGGGTTGTGCCATGAGCTCAGGATATAGGTGCTCAGACCAGACCTGGTAGGAAACTTGGCCCCACATTAAGTCTTTAAATCCTACTCAGGCCAGTTTGTCCCAGGCACGTTCCTGAAGCAGCAAGCTGTAAAACACAGCGGGCCCCACCCTCTGTGCAAGCCTTGCGATGCAGCTCAGCTGAGCCTCAGCGTGATGCTGTGCAATGTCAGCAGGATCTGGCAGGGCATGAACACCATGGGGCACCCAAGGGGTGCAGCGGGAGCACATCTTGCCCTGTATTTTCTGTTCCATCCTTTCTGACATTTCCACCTCTCCTGCTGTGGCAGTGGGGAAGCAAAGCTGTAGGAAAGGTGAAAGCTCAGCGGGTCGGCAGTCCCACCATCAGAAGATGGTGGCATCCCAAAGCTGACACAGCAGCACTGACTTCTGCTCCCAGGAAAGCAGACCTACAGGAAGGGCACAGTGGAGGGACACTTTGTTTATGGCCATATAAGCTGGCCCTTATAACTGCATTCCATCTGGGTGTGTATGGGTTTGTGGGGAACTTGCAAGTGGTATCCCACAGCTCCTGGCTTACCTGTCCACCTGAGCCCCCCCTTTCGTCCCTCCAGCCCATTCTGTCTCACCCCCCATAGCACTGACTTGCCCTAAGCCATATGATGGCTCGATGTGAGAGAAAGGCGTTGGGCTGAGGCTGGAGAAAGCTGCAAAAGGAGGTGGAAGGCCACAAGGCTTTATCAGCTGGTGACTCAGCCTGCCTTGTCGTCAGCCAGCAGCGAGACGAAGGCATAATTAAGGAAAAATAAAACCATTTCTGAAGTCTTGACTATCCAAACATTTTAGTGAGACCCAATTCCAAAAGTAAGCCTGCGCTGGGCTCCAGGCAGGTGACAGATTTCTCTAAGCCCTCATCCCCGGCAGCTTTTTCCCTGCCTGCTCACCATAGAGCTCCCCCAGCCTACCTGCACAGCTGCCTGTGCACCCTCCTGCCAGCCCAGCCCTGGGCTTGCACAGCAGCATGAGGCACTGGGAAAGTCTCAGGCTGCTTTAAGAGTTTGTCCCCATTGCCACCTCACTGATTTAACACCCCTGATGAAATACCACCCCCCTGCTTTGGGAGCAAATTTGAAGGCAGCAAGGCAGCCAAAGGCCAGCTGCTCTTTAGTGCTCAATGTGCTCTGCAAGCTTTGTTTCTATGCCATGATCTCCAGCTCCTGGGGAAGATGAGAAACAAATCTGGGGAGTCAATTCCCATTTACATCAGATTTGAAGGGCTGGAAAAAAACCAACATTGTGAAATACAGCCCCCCAGCCTTTCAAGGCAGGGTTGCTGATGAGCAAAGATGGATGATGAGAGGTGGTGGCAATTTGCTCCCTGCCAACAAAGCCATGTATGCTCTGAATAATCTGAACAGCAACATTCACCCCCTCTGCACCCAATGAACCCTTGAAGAGTTAATCAGGATTTTCACAGGTGTTTGTGAATATTCACCTACGTGCCAGGGAGTTGCTATGGCTGAAAGCAGCCAACCTTTGCTATGGCTCATCACTCGAGCAGCTCGCTGGTGCTTGTGCCGGGAGGCTGAGCATCTTTAGGCAGGTTAAGCATCTTTACGCGGGCAAAGGAGAGCTGGGCTGGCTCACCATTTACGCTAAATTTTGTGATAATTGAAGAATTTGCAGAAAACTCGTCAGTTATCACAACAACACTGAATAATGATTAACCCAAACCCAAGAATCCAGCAATGGGCTTTTTTATCAGAGAGAAAACATTGTCAAATGAGTTTTTTTCCAGCCAGCTGCGAGAGCAGGTAACTGATAAGCCCGTCATTGCAGTGGGGCTGAGCCAACGGGAGCCAATGGCAATGGCTTTTACTTCTGTCTAGCAACAGCTTCTCCTTGAGCAGCAGACGGCAATTCAATGCCTTCCCTTGCTTTTATTGAGCTCCTCCCTTCCTGTCCTCCTTGCTACACAGGGGTTTTCATGGTAGACACTCAGAAACTGAGTTTCACATCGATTGTCCATGTTTTTCCATGTGTTTTGGCATCTATACCTATCCTGCATGGCAAAGGCTTTGCAGCTGTAGAAGCGGATGCATCCCTCCAGCGTGCTCACATTCTGGGCTCCACTCGCACTCTGCCTTGCCCACGTACCTGGGGCTCTGCTTCTGCTGGGTGTGTGTTGGACACCCAGTTGGTGTGTGAAATAACAGCACAGCCAAATAGCTGCTGTACCGGGAGACCCCGTGTCAAGCATGTGTCTGACCCTCCTGCCCTGAATTACCAGTGCCTGGTCATAATCTAGCACCTCTCCCAGGGTGCTGTTTGCATGGGGACCACAGCTGGAAATGGCATCCCCTGAACAAACACCTGGTTTACTTTAATGCTGGCTCTGGTTATCATGGTACATGCAGTTCAAGTGCCACATAAGCCACAAATGTCTTGGGGTGGAGCAGTGCCACTACCTAATACCAGGCCAGAGCAAACCCCTAACCTGGGGCAGTCTGTCTGCTTGCTTTGGAGCCACAGAGGGATGATTTGCCCTGTTTGCAGGCAGAGAGTGGAGGCTTTGCTCAGGTGACTTGCCAGAGACAAAACCGGTCACAGTGGAGGGAGGAACAGGCTTCCCTGTGCCCCCACTCTGTCGATACCCCCACCCACCACCATCTCTCTCCTCTATGCCTCGAGCATAACTTAGCAGAAAACTCACAGCCAGCTACAAATTAAACTCTCAGGAGCCTTAATAACCTGCTTGGCCGGAAGAAACTGAATAGGTGTGATGTGGAAATGAATAGGTACATCTGTCAGCCGCTTAGCACGTCGGCTGCAGAAGGGGGGGGGTGCGTGTGCACGGCCGCGTGTGCATGTGTGTGTGTGCGTGTGTGAACCGCCAGCACAGCCGCCCAGATTGGCTGCAAAACCCCTTCCCGACCAACGCCGGGGACCAGGGTGGCCTAGCAACAGCCTTTCCCTAATGAAAAACAAGCCACTTAACCATCGTGACTGTCTGCAGATGAGAGGAAAAGGCACAATTCCCAGCACGCTCCATCCTCCCCAGGTAGCTGGCCCCAAAGGGGTCTGCAAAGGCTATGCTGGACTTGACTACCTGTCTACCCCTCAGTCCTTGCTCCACAGATGTTTTAGGTGCACAGGAAGCGTTTGCTGCAAGCACAAAATGAAGAAGCCCCCAGGAAAGAAGCCCCCTCCTGCTCAGCTCCACCCCCCTGCAGGCAGCCTGGGTGCTGGGCTCACCCCCAGCCTGGCAAGTGGACCCCTGCCACAGACACCCACAGGGCAAGCTGGAGGCTGTATGCCAAGTGGCTGTAGGAGCCATGAGTTGTTGAAAATTCCACCTTTGGGGCAGGAGAGGTTTGTGGGCTACAGTGCCAGGGGCGTGTGGGGTGCTCCCCAGCACCACTGAGTAAAGGAGCTGAGGTGTTGGTCATTGCTGTGATCTTGCTCAGTGATGTCACCTTCCCTTGTCTCTGCCCTGAGATTCTCTCTTCCAACAGCTGCCCAGGGAAAGAATTCTGACCACAGAGGCAACAGGTGGGCCTAAGCCCATGCCTTAGCAATAGCCTCTCTGCAAGCCAGACCACAAAATAGCAGCTGATCTGATGGCTGGGGGGTATCAAGGGCTGGCCCTGGGGTCAGTGGGCAAAGGGACATGTTGCAGGAGGCAGGCTGGGAGCTGGGGGCAATGGCAGCACAGTATCACTTTGGGCTGCAAAAACACCTCTGCCTTGGGAAGAAGCAAACTTCAAATCAGCTATCTCCTGGCAAGGCATGCAATCCCCAGTAAGGCAATGTGGGGAGAGAACCTAGCTCACCCCACCCAGCACTGGGAGCAGCAACAGTGTGGCATGGCATTTCCTTCACTCCCATTTGCTGCATCATCTCAGAGCTTTAGGTTCTGCACCAAACCTGTGGTCTTTCTGCCTACTTTTCCCCTACCAGCAAACCCTGGGGGGTGATGGGGAGATGTCAGTGCTTTTTAAATGTTCTAACTCAGGAGAGGTTTCAGCTCAGCCAAAAGTACAGCCCATGCCTCCAGCTCAGACCTGCCCCCCAGCAGAGCTGCCTGCACCACTCTGCTCCCACACACCTGGCTCCTCTTGCAGACCATTAGAAATAACCCGTTACTTATTTTTTCTACTTTTTTTTCCCCCCAGACAAGAAAACAAAATAACATCATCTTTCCAATGCCACCTTACCAGGGCAGAGAAGCGAGTGTGATATGCCCCAGGCCAACTCCTCCACCACGACGACGGATGGAGTGCAGCAAAGGCTCTTCTCTGGGGAAGCCTGCTGGAGAAAATTAAAAAATAACTGGAGTTGGGGGGAAAGCACAAAACGGTGACTCTCCACTCCTCTGGGCTGACACCCCCCGGATAGCCCCCCCACCCTCCGGTTTTCACTCCACTTCTGCCCATGCCAAGTCTGTGCAGTCCCGGCTGTTCACTAGATGGTGCCCTCGGGCTGCTGGTTCCCGAGTTCTCCCCTCCCAGGCTGGGGATGGGACGGGGCCTAGGCCTGCCCCGGCTTCCCAGGGTGTATTTTAGGCAACTCACAAGCACAAAAAGAGTGTGGAAACCACTTTCATTGCTCAATTAAATCCCTGCGCATTTGGGGGACTTTGAGGTCTGGGTCCAGTAACATGCTGCAAGCTCTGGCAGTGTTTTATACTTCTACCACTGTGAAGGTGGCTTACATCCCCGAGACAGGAAGAGAAGATGGAATGGGCATAGAGGCAATTCCATGGTGAATGCATCTGATTAAGATAACAACTAATGATCCACAACCATCACCAAAAATCTGCGTACAGCCATAACTCTGCAGCTCCAGTGCAGGGGGGGAAAGAAGAGGATGACAAGTTAACACACAGTGTTACTAGGAGAATATTTGCTCATTTAGAAATGTAAATTGATGGGCATAAAGCAGCACTAGCTGTCTACATTCAGGAGGAGCACTGCCACAGAGCAGGAGGATGCAATGGAACAGGGATTCAGGGAACCCACGGACCCAGGGCAGAAATAGCCAAGGTTGCTGCTTTGTCTCTCATTTTGGGAACAAATGTGGAGAATGAGCACATGAACACAACAGCAGCCTACAGAGCCTGATTTTCATCTTCCATGTCAAAAACAGACCTACCCCTTCATGCCTGGGGACAGGACAATCCACTGCCCTCAACCCTGCAAATTAAACCCCATGTCTATCACCTACATCCAGTGTCATTTCACCTCCCAACAGCTCCATGTAAGGGAATTGCTGCAGTGGGAACCCACAGGACTTTGTTGGAACCCACCAAGGGGCTTTGGGCACACACTCACCAGGAGTGAGCACCAAGTATAAGGACAAGAAGACAGACAGCTGTCCCCCAGCTCCCTAATAACCTTCACAGGCAGGATCAGGATCCATCCTCGCTGCCTTTATCCCCTGAGGCTAGAAAACCCCCATGCCAGGACCAAGATACTACGCATGTGTGCACCTATTTGGCCTGTCTCTCATCCCAAGAAGCAGGGCTGATCTGCTCGCTGGATCCCGATAACGAGCCGTTTTGAGCAAGAGCCTTATGAAACTGCCTTTCACAGGCAGCACAGAGGACGGTTGTTCCCAGGGCCAAACCTCTCTCTCCTCCACTCCTGCCCCTGGATGCTGGGTCTGCTCAAAACCTGTGGAGCCCATAGTCAAGGAGAAGAAGTGGGAAGGGGGATTTAGGGCTTGCTGCGAGGCAAGCGGGGTGGCGGCAGGAGCCGTGCCGAGGCAGGGGGTTTGGAAGAGGGCGGCATCAAGGCAGGGCTGTAGCTGGCTGACGCCAGCCCCACTCTGCGGCCTCAGACCCTTCCAAGGCGCCAGCCGAGGTACAGATGTTCCCATTGTGCGTCCTGGGAGCCTTCTTGGAAAACTCCAGCAGCTTCGTTACTCAAGCTGCCTTTTTAGCTCCAGCTTTAGGGTTGTTGTTTTTTTCTTGGTTTGGTTTTTGTTGGGTTTGGGGTTGTTTTTTTTTTTTTTAATCATATATATAAGTCTGGAAGAAAGCCTTCTTGCTGCTGTATATCTTTGCCCTGTGCCAACCCTCCCAGCGTTTTAAGAGGTCCCTCCCCATTTTATGTCCCCACGACCTGAACAATCATCACCATTCCAGGGGCTGGCACTATCGGGTTCTGGTGCAAAGCAACCACTGTCAACCACAGGTTGTTTTGTATTGTAGGGGTTGGTTAGCAGGGTAAAGCAGATGGGTGGGAAGGCAGGCTGTGCACCACGGATCCTGCAAACCTGTTGTTCTCTGGCAGGCTTTCAATGTTAGAAGCAAACATGACCCCCTCTCCACTGCCTGACCCAATTTTCCCACCACCAGAACAGGCAGCACCACAGTGGGAAGAAGAGGTTTGCAAACCATTCTGAAATTCTCAGTTACAGGTTTCTGTTTCCCTCCCCACCACTTCCTATGAGCAAAAGCAGCTAAGTAGGGACATGCAAGAGGGATGTTAGATCAGCCCTCAGATTCATCAGGAGAGGCAGCTTTGAAAAACCAAGCTGACAATGGAGCTAAAAAAAAAAAAATGATTGAAGGATTTGGGGAAGAGTCAGTCTCCTAGAGCAGGATCAGGGCCAGGAACCATAACTGCAAGGTGCCTGCCCCTGCCTCTAGCTCCATCACTGGCCAACTTTATGGTGTGCGTGGTCCCTGCAGGGACATCATCTCTCCTGGACAGCACTAGCAGCTTATGGAGAAGAAGGCAATAAATGAGAATCAACTTCCTAAGAGAAACAAAAAAGCAACACTGCTCAGAGCCAGAAAGCAACTGAAAGGGCACGTTTGTAGCAGGAAAGATTTTTACAGCCCACTAGCAGCAAGAAAAGCCATGGCTTTTAAAGGGAGCAGGGTCAGAGGGCATCTGTCTTTCAAGACAATCAGGAAAGGGAATCTGAGAAGCAAACACAGCTCTCTGAGGTATTTAAGACAAGGCAGCAGCCAGTGGAAGTCACCCTTGGATCACAAGGGCATCCAGAGCACAGACCACATCAGGAGGCACATCAGCAACAGCATGACAGGCAGGGCTTGCAGAAGGAAGGAAATCAGGGCTCCTATGTAAGCCCTTTGCTGGAGGCAGACTGCCTTGGGAAACTCCAGGCCAGGGGCGTTAATCTACTCCTTCAGATAAGCTCTTCCTTATCAGCTTCCTCCTTCAAGCCTAACGCCCTCAGGGTTGGTAAACCAGCACATCTCCCAGCTCTGTTGGTGGCAAGAAGGAGAGAGCAGCTCAGGGCTGGCATCAACTTGGCATTGAATTCACACTGCTTCTCTTCTTATGTCTCCTAAACAGCATGGAGCAAAACTGTGGGTAGCTCCCAGCCAAGTTCTGAAAAGCAAAGTTCCCCAGCCCCACACCACTGGGGCACCAAATCATAAGTACAACCCAGACCAGTGTAGCAACCTAGATCTTACAGAAACTCTTTCATAGACTGCAAGTTACACTACAATTACCCAAAGAGTAACCTCCACCCCACCATGTCCATCTTCAAGGTCTCTGTGCCCACCAGGAGCTGTGTCCTATCCACCTTCCCCTTCTGATGTTCACCCCAGACACAAAGCATGGGCATGGCAAGGTGCAGAGGAAAAGGATTTCAAAGGCTGCCTCCCTAAACAGGGAGTCACTTAAGCAAGACAAGAAGGCAGGGAGAGCCCCACATAACAGCTTTGAGACATCAGATCTAAGAAACTGAGAAGCACCTGTAGAGTTGAGGAGCTGAACAGAAGCTTTGAGAGCACCCTCAGCCCCTTAATGATGAATAGGAGCCATCTGCCTTCCTCTGACACCTCCATCCCTTTTGAAGTCTTGGCTTATATCTTAAAAAGCTAACAGTTGTAAAGAGAAACAGGGAGAAGGAAGCATCTCCCAGTAAAGAGAAGGTGAGCATGCACATCCTACTGCTGTTCATTAAAGTAGCTAATAATCCCTCTTTTTTTTTTTCTTTTTTTTTTTTTTCCTTCCCAGCTCAGATAAAGCACTGTGTATAAGTAGATAAGAGGCTTACATACATAGGAGGCTCAATTAATGTTCTTAGTTCACACAGCCTCAGGTAAAAGTCATTGCTGACCCTCAGCTGCAGCTACCAACTATTTAAGCAATAGCTTTCTTTCAAGTTTTTCAATCCAAAGGCTTTTATTTTCAGGCATTCCTAGCACTCCTTGTCTCCTCAGCACTTCAGCACAACTTTCCCTGACTCCACAGGTACTGCTGGCTGTACACCAGCAGCCAAACAAAAATAATTTCTCTTTGCTCCCCTATCACTTAAATCCTTACACAAAAGGAAGAGGCCTTTGCTGAACCTGGTCTTTTATTAGCCCCACTGCTAAGCTGGGCAGGCTCAGCTGGGCTGGTGTGAGGGGCTGTGCTGGCCCCACCTGTAGCCTCTGTTGTCCTTTGGAAAGCAGGAGCTGCCTCTGGTGCTGGTTTAAGTGAGCATCTGAGCCTGCTAGTCTAGCTTGCTCACTCTGAGTTAATTTTAGCTGTTTACTTTTCTGTAGCCTTACTAGAGAAGAAGGTCTTTGGGATCTATATTTCTTCTAGAAAAATGATGAGTATTTGAGCTAGGAATGTGTTTTCTAAAGGATGTGCTGGGATGTAACTCCCAAGAAGTTCCTTTGTCTTTCATAGGTGACTTTTAAGCCTATGCAAACCCCCTATGCTGGGGTGTCAGCAGATCCTGCAGTTACTTAGTGCTTTTTTTCATCACTTGCTGACTGCAGCAGATGGGTTTGGGTCTGTCTCTTTCCTAAAACTGAGCAAGGTGCTAGAAGGACAGTTGTAACAAGCAAAAAAACCAAAACAAAACAAACCAGAGATGAGCTTGAGCTCCTGGGGTGTAGTCATGGGAGAGAGCTGTGCTACAGAAGCATTGGTGATAGTATGAGTACAGCACTAGTACTGAGAGCTATAGATACTCAGAGGCACATCTGGGGTGCAGCTGTTAAGAGCAGGATAACCATGTATCAAAGGAACAGCAAGGATCAGCAGAGCTGGCCAGGGCTGTGGTCATGGCTGATGTTTGCAGTGTGCCAGCCTGTGCCACTGGGGTCTTCATCACACTTTTAAGTCTCTGCATCAATGGGTGCCAGAGTATCCTAAACACTTCCAGGGTGAGGCAAGTGGCCTAAGTGCAGGATGCTGAGTAGATGTGGTCAGGAAGCACAGCAGTGGTGAGCAGGGGGTTCTGCTTCCTCTGTGGGGTGGGGGCACAGTTAAACATCTGCCACCAGCTGTAAACCAACCCTCATTTCTACTGGCATTGCCCAGA
This sequence comes from Megaceryle torquata, assembly GCA_024611175.1. Taxonomy (NCBI): domain Eukaryota; kingdom Metazoa; phylum Chordata; class Aves; order Coraciiformes; family Cerylidae; genus Megaceryle; species Megaceryle torquata. The sequence goes on along the minus strand of JANIJG010011704.1, from coordinate 13,500 downwards.
GCACTGCCACTGCTGTACCCCAACCCAGACTTCTAGCCTTGTGATCACCAGTGACGCCAGAAGAGACCAATGCAGTGCTGTCAGATACAAATGTTTTCAATCCTCAGCCTTATGCTTCCCCACCAACCCACTCTACTGTAGGTTTGATCTTACTCATAGGTGGATGAAGATAGCATGGAATTGTTCAAGCACCTAAAAAACCACCATGTTTCATCCCAAGGTAAGATGCACGCTGTGCCTTTGCTCGTGGACACATTGTGCTCCCAGATTCATCCTGCGTGTCTAAGATGATCACTATTTCTCAAGCCAGAACACTTTTTACTTATTTCCCTTCCTGTCCTGCTCCTCTCTGCCAGCTCAGCCCTTCTGTGGGACTGCACGGTGCCTGCAAAAGACAATGTGGGCCAAGCTCTGCTGGCTATCATGGCAGGGAGACTTCAACAGAATCTGCACTAAATGGGCTAGAGAAGATTAAGTGCTCCTCTGCTCCTGAAAGGCCCATTTAATTCACTTTCACCCTTTCTTCCCCCTCCCCCAGACCTCCCTGGCATACAGGACACAGGGACTTTTATTACACCACCAAAAACCTTGAAAGGGACTGATTTTTTTTTTTTTTTTTCACCTATTCCACCCCTTAGAGAAATATCTCCTCTGATGGGCCACCAAGCTTACGTGCCTGCTGTCATGTACAGGCAGCTCTGGCCCCAGGACAGCCTGCCAGTGGGTTTGCTCAGCCAGCATCTGTTTTGGGCTCAGATGGCCTTAAGAGCAAGGTTTAAAACTTGTCAGTGGTGAGGGCTTTGAGAAAGGATGTGTTACAAGTCAGGGACAAAGGTTGTCTCCTGCTGCTTGGTCCCCTTCAGTGTTTTGGAGGGACCTGGCAGAAGCCCTGAGGGTGGCAATAAGATGGGCAGGAGGCTGCAGCTGGCACTGGGTTAGGGCCAAGCTGGTTGTGTCCTTTCCTTCTCTGTTCCTTTCTGTGTTGGGCTATCATGTCACTTCTCTGCAGCTCTTAGCACCTGTGGCTGGGCACAGCTGCTTGGTGAAATAGTTGAAATTCCAGAAATGTTTGAAATTAATGCAGCCTCCTTGGTTTGTGCTGGGGATGCTGAAACCAACTTCAGTCCAGCTTTATCATACTGGAAATGAGCTTTCCTCTGCATTGCACTGGGACCAGCTGTGCAGGGCTGTTTTGTTTCTTAGGGGGGAAAAGCAGGCTCTGGGGAATGAAAGGTATTGTGGGCTTTGCATGTATGTGCCTTCCTCTGGCTCAGCTCAGGAGTGAGTTTGTCTCCACGGGGCCAAGTTCTCCCTGGTGTAACAGCCCTAGAGGCAGCAGGAGCACAGGTGGGATTACTTCAGCCTGGAAAGCAGCAGTCACAGCCCCAGCACCAGGTGACTCGCCAGCTGCAGGTGTCTGAGTTTAACTGGGAAGGAGGTAGATTCCCCACTGGAGCAGACAGCTGCAAAATGTACTGTCTGTTAGATACTTAATTGAAACCTCTCTGGATCTGCCTCATTAAAACAAACTCAGAATTAAAAGCTTTCTCTTAATAGATGCATGAGCACAGAAAGGTGTATCTGGCTGTTTGGGGAGCTCCCCATCCTAGAGAGGCTTCCCTCTATTTGCTGCCCTTTACCAGGACAGTTTGGGATTAATTTTGCAGCCTGGGCTTGACTTCGAGATATTGCTTTGTGTCCAGTGGCCCTCCAGCCCTCCTGTGAGAGATGTAAATGCACTGATATAACTGTGACTGCAACTCTGCACTGCTATAATTGCAGCTTCTGCAGCACAGGAGGGCATCTGGAGGGACACGCTGCTGTCACTGCCTTCCAGCCCTTTGGGTTAAGCCAAGATTGTGTCCTTGCAGAAATCTATGGCAAAACTCCAGCTGAGCTAAAAGGTCTCAATTTTCTTATTAGGAAATCTTGCTGAAGGTACAGTAATAAAAACAATATGTCTGAAAGAAAATCAAATTCCAAGCAAGAATAGTATTTTCTCCTAAAGAAGAGCCAATAATGAGAAACTCCTCAGCCAATAAAGAGCAAGAGAAATGCTAAGCTGCTAGAAATCAGGTGTGGCTGCCTCCAATTAGCCTGTTACCATGTGAATATAACACATCTGGATTTTCTTTTGTTGCTCTGACATTTCATTTCCAACAGACATGAATGTCCAACGTGTTTTGGTTTTTTAGAATTTTTGCTGAGACAGTCCCGCCTTTCCCAGCACTACGTCAGTTCTCTGGCAGTTTGCTTCCCTGCTGTAAGTGCTGCCAGGCTCTGGAGAGACAGTTGTTTTCCCCAGGGAAGGTCTGGCAGGTGGATTTGAGGTGCATAAGAAGAGTAATAGGCTTTGAAAATCTGAAACTGAAAGGGACACGTTCACGTGTTGCTGCAAGCCACCACCTTGCCCAAATATAACCACTGTCCAACGTGCCAGTTGGAGCGTGCTGCTTCGGGTTGAGAGCAGCTGAGGCACTGGTGGCACAGCAATGTCAACACATCACCCTAAAGCAAGTCTTGCTCTGGCAATGGGGGCATACGGCAGGTTTTTCAGTCTCCATTGTATGGGAAAAACAAAGGCTCGTTTCACTCCACCTTACTCGCGTCTTTCTGTTTCAAGACAACAACAGGCTCTGAAGGTCAAGAACTCTTCCATGAAGTCCATGCCATGGGCTTTACCCAAGGTTTTCCTGTAGACCCATGGCTCTACTTACCATTGATGTTTAGAGAGGACACTTTTCATCCACCACTCAACAAGCTCTTAGGGGAGGATTCAGGCTATGAATAAGGGCAGAACTTCAGAACACCATTATGGATAAGGCATACTGACAGACATCTTCACCCTATAGAAATGGGGAGAAACCAGTCAGTCAGGAGGTTACTGAAGGCTTTTGCTTTTTCCCTTTGTCCACTACATGAAAAGAAAACACAGCTTTCTGTGGAGTGTGTCTTTATTTGAAATGAGTTCTTAAACTCCTTCTCTCCCTGGGTGTCTGACTGTAGGACGTCTGTGGTGGCAAAGCTGCATTGCTTAGTCTGATGGGACACAGGTCAAATTTCTTTCTCAATCTCTCACTCCAAATACCTTCTCCAATATTTGCTTAAAAAATATTACTCTTTCCATGTCCATTCTGCCAGTAATTTCTCTGAAATCTCTTGTAGTTCAAGTGCTGTCAAAAGAAGAAAAATTGCCCAAATAATTTTATTCCCTAGCTTTATCACACACTGACTGCTCCATCCAGGATGTGCCTGCAGTAAGGCAGAGCTCAAGTCGCCAGTAATAATTACTATTATGGCTCTGCTAAAAGCCTTAAAAGGCACGGTGGTTATGGGCAGGAAAACCTGCAGCTAGCAACCAGGTCCAGTTTATGCAAACACAACCTAACTCACAAAAGCCGTAGTCAGATGAAGAGTTGAGAGCTCCTTCTGCCATCCCAGGACTCTTTTCGGCTTTTGCTGGGCTGGCTGAATTCTGGGATGAGAAATAGCCCAGTCTGTGCACTGTAACAAAGCATTAGGAGAGCAGGAGGAGAGCCCTGAAGAATTGTTCTTCGAGCAGTGTGTTTGTTTTCCAAGCCTTGATACACATGGAGGAATGGTTCAGTTTCCAGACCTGTCCCATTGTGTCAGGGCTGGGGAAAGCAGAGGTATCAATGACTTTCCCTGGGCACAGCCCCTCAAGCCCACACCTCACCCATTCACTCTGTCTGCAGCAGTAACAACTCCCCAGTGCTTTGGCCATTCAGAAACAAGCTGTGTCTGACCATGTTTGTAAAGAGATAAAATACAGAGATTGCTGGAAAGAGAAACCTGAGCTTCCTTTAATAGCATAGTACGTGATGATGTTCTCCTGTGCTGGACAACATATCCAGCAGTCATTATGTGATAGAGACTTAATGCAGGATATGTGCTTCTGTCCTCTCCAGGCTGGTCTTCCTGCCCAAGATCAAGTACAGTCTTCTTCTGGCCTTTCCTTTTTGGGGAAGCAGAAGGAAAGCAGGTCTCCAAGACTTCAGAAGGGTGTGTTCAGATCACACAACAGTGATGGGACTGCCTGGTTCCTGCAGAAGGGGTGATCTTGCTAGGCTCCCTTTCTGCAAAGATTCCTTGTTCCTTGCATATTATCTTTGCATCAAGGAACAACATCCTGGCAGTACCTTGTTCCTACCTCTTTCACACATCTCTTCACCTTCCCCTCATCCAAGGGCAGAGCTCTTGGATGGGAGATCAGGGAAGGCAGCTGCCAGCAATGGTAGCAAGACTTCTACGCCATCAAGTGCAGCATGATGGAGATCTGGAAGTGGGATATCTTGGCAAGTACTTGGTGGATAAATGTTTCAGAGCCAGCAGCTGATCAGGAAAGGAGCAGAGTTGTGATATGCTAAAGCATATATCTCTGCTTTTTGTCCTGCTGCTTTGCCTCCCATCTGTCCCACTCCAAGTAGCCAGGAGAGGCAGTGAAGTGCTGACCTCTGTGTGTGTGTGCAGCAGTGAGAAGCTGTCAGCTGGCCATGAAGGTGTGTGTTTTTGCTGGTGAACTCTGTGAGCAGGGGTAAAAGGTGATGCTGAAGGCAGCATAGCACCCAGGGCAGAGCCTTGCACATAGCGGCCTCCTGTGCCCCTGAGGCTGGCAATTTTGGCAGGGTCTGTGGTGTCTCCCCATGTGCTGCCTCATGCCAGAGGCTTCCAGTTCACGTACACAAGGAGACAGCTACTGAAACTCCCAAATATACCACTGCCATCTGTTGCCCCAGACATCCTGGCTCCATCCTCCACAGGTTACCATGGGAGCCGTGAAGCCTTGCCAAAATTCACACCTTATAAGAACTTCTGAGTGGAAACTCCAAATATATGCAATTTCCACAATTTCTGCAGCAGCTTCTCCATCCTTCCTCCCCTTTTCCCAGTACTTTGTTATCCTAAAGATCCACAGATTGGACAGGCTTCCCATTCCGATGTCCATGCCATGCATTTCTGTGCTGTGCCTAACCCAGCACTCAACAGAGCCATCCCTGGTTTGCTTTGGCCTCCACTTCAGCTCCTCAGAAATCCTGAAAAAGAGACACTGGCATTTCCCTGAGGTATATTCAGGAATAAAGTATTTCAGGTAAGCTACACAGCCAGGGCCCTGCCTGAGAGGTGCAGTGGTAGCCACATGAGGATTTTACTCACTCTACTTCCTGCTTCTCCTTAGGTCTCCAAAGAGGTGTAGAGCAATGGCTTTCCTAAAGCAGACATCACTTTCTCCATACTGTGGGTACAGAGACCTCACAGCTACTTAGCTCCAGCCCAAGCCCTCCACCACTTGAGGCCAGCTCAGGGTTAGTCCCAGTTTAGGGACTTTCTGCACATATTGTGTGTGCCCTCCTTCTTGCCCCTGGCATGCCCTGGAGTAAAGGCAAGTCCAGGTGGTTCACGGGATGATGCTTTTGGCTTTATGCTAATGGAAAGTTTTCCTCCACAAGGCAATTTGTTTTTCCTCTGGCCAGCCACAACTGAAATCCAGTCCTCAACTTAGCAAGGACAGAGCAAAGGTCTCTGTGTATGGCTTGTGGGTTCTGGCTGGCAAATCTTAACATCATATATGGTTGTTGATTTTTTAGGTTTACAAATGTACAAGTCACACATTTTGTAGACAAGCTGGTAGGAGATATTTTCTTTAAGCTCTTTGAAAGCCTCAGTGAAGAACAGTGAACATTTCTTATCCCCAGGCTACATACTTATTTTATCTTTAAATGTTCTTAGTAACTATTCACAGATTAAGTCTATAATTTTCTTTAGGAGTAAAGTCCAAGATAGATTATAGATAGCAAGGGCTATCAGCAGAGACAGAAGAGCACAGCTGAGATCCTTTTTATGATCACTACAGGGTGATGCAGAGAATTTAACAAGCCACATGTTGCAAGGTGAAAATTTATGCAGACCAACATTTTGATGAATTATGTAAAGACACATATATATGTATTTTACATGTATAAAAATGTGTATACAAACACATGCGCATGGAGAAAATGAGTGTAGCTAATGCTTGTGCCTGGCACTTACATTGCCTTTGTCATATAAGGAGCTCAGCATAGTTTATCAAGCTCTGTGAGAGCACTTTTCCCTCGCTATTGAAAAATGGGGGTAGTTGTTTTAATGTTTCATAGAAACATCTTGAAAGAGAAAGCAGTGTCCAAGTGAAGCTGCTGGCTAACCTGGGCAGTCAGGTGTATTGGAGGCTGGCTATCGCAGCAGAGTTAATGCACTTCTTCCATCAGATGCCAGGGGACTCTTTGGTTGCCAGAGACCCCATCAGCCCAAGGGCTGCCTTTCTTGGTGTGGCTGGTCTTTTCATAAGAGCTGGCAGCTTCTTATTGAACTTGCAAGAGAGATTGGCATCATCTGTCCATCCCAGCAGATGCTAATTGGATCGGCTTCCCTTCTGATATGGTGGGCAGACCAGTACTAGAGTCAACCCAGCTTCCAGGTTGACCAGCAGGTAAAGGTGACTTCCACACTCTCTAGGAGATCAAGAAAGTTCTTGTCTTGTGGACAAACATCCCATAAATAAGCTTCAACCAGGTCATGTTTGGGTTCTCTAGAAATGCTTTATAGAGCCATCTGCCAGCATGAAAAGTATTAATCTCCTGTATCTACAGTGTTGTGGCATCCAGTAATCCCAGTCCTGTCCAGTGTCCCATTGTGCTTGGTTCTTATGCAGAAAAAAACCCCCAGATTTTGTTCCAAATTGTGCCAGTGGTTGGTTTATGGAGTTCTGGTGCCTGGAGGTTCAGTCTAAGCTGCCTTTTCACCTTTGCACACTATCCAGAAGATGAGCACTGGATTTTTGTGACTGCTCATGGCCCAGCAGAAGGTTTTCTAGCAAACAAGCAAATGAGAGGCAACATCCAGCAGAGCTGTCTGTGAGAGGACGGGAAGACGCAGAGGAAGGAGCAAGCACCACCACGCATAGGCTAGGATTCCCCTAACCTCAGGGATACTACTCCATCCCAGTGAGCACCCTCCATCAATCAATGAATTGTATGGTGCCAACAGAATGAGGAGATACCACTGGCTTTGGCTTCACCCTTACTTTTGCCCTCTTCTGAATTCTAACAGTTGTTCTTTTTTGTTTGGTTCCCCTTTTCCTTACCTCTCTGTCTCTTCTCCCTGTTCCTGCTCCAAGCCATCTCTCCTTAATTGCCTGCATGTATTTTTTTTTTTTTTAAATGAAAGGGCTATACAAACAGAACCCCACGAGTGCCAGCCGAAATTCCTAAAACAAGCTTTCTCTTCCGGGAGGAGACCCAAACACATTCACTCATTGATTGGGCCGCTAGCTGATACTCAGCTCACCCCCCTCCTCCTGTATTTCAGATAGGTTTTCTTTTTTATTAAACATCTCTAAAAAGACCAACAGATTGCCTGTGAATGACCACACAGTAGAATCCTACAAAGCTCCCATTCATGGCCAAGAAACTTGTACAATCCCAGTGGTGCAACAGAAAGACAGCTCTTTATAAACCAACCTGAGTGAAAAGGTCAATGACCATAAACTCCCTCTCCCCACTTTCCTGCAGAGTTTGGGCTTTTAATAGTAATCAGTACATTTTACTATCATAAGGAATAGGTCTTTTGAAGGCCGGGGAGAAGGGTTATTTTTTTACGTGAAGACTGCAGGAAAAGAGCTGTATCATGCTGAGAGATGTGCCCCAGAACCCCTTCACTGAAGTTTCCTTTATCCAGAGGAGCTCTTGGCTGGATGGATTAGCCCTGCCATGGTTTGGTTTATACTGCTGGCCTTGGAAAGCAGGAGGGTGATTTGACTTGAACATGGTCTGAGGCTGAAAGAACTTCCTACAGAAGATGACCGTGGACATGGTTTCTGAGAGAAGGTAGGCAGTGAAGTTGTGTGGTCAGGAATCTTAAAATCAGGTCATCTGTTATGACCAAGGACATGCAAGTTTCCATAATGTCAAAAATCTCAGTACTTCCAGCAGTATCCTCTCTACTTTGATTTGACGTTTCTGCCATGAAAAAGCTGCTTTGGCTGTCTGAACCATTTTTAGCCTTCTGTTGCTTAACTGGAATGTATGGACAGCACATAGGTCTCCTCAAGGCTCTTTCATTTGCTTTAAGAAGAAGCCATATAAGAATGCCTGCAAAAGGAAAAAAAAAACCCAAAAAAACCAAACAAACCAAAAAACCTATGAAGAAAACAGGTCACTATGGACAGAACATCCAAGTGGCCCATGCTTGTATGGCAACCCCACATCTACATGTCTCTCCACAGTGGCAGAGATGATGGTAATTAGATGCTTTCTAGAGGCCCAAGTGGAGAGACAGGTAGAGCAATTTAGATTTGCTACATCTAGGGGAAGGCAAACACTGTCTCCTTCAAGCAGGTTCCTCAACAGGAAGGTTCTGAAAAGCCTATGGACATTGCTCAATAAAGCATGTGGTGGTTTTCCAGAGAAGAAAGTGTACAAGTAGGCCAGGCTGTGCTAAGTCAGGCCCAGTGAGCCCTGTTAGCAGACATCCCTCAAAGGTCTGTATAAGTAGGAACAACTTTTGCCATCATCTTTGGCCTGTAGGAATTGACCTGGATACTTTCATATCTTTGAATGATAGCTGTAAAATGTAGATTCTGAAAATGTTAACTAATTTTTATCAGAGACAATAATCTCCCTTTCCTAAAAACCCCTGAAGCCAAAGGAGAGAGAGAGTCCTCCATTGTAATAAATAAGCCATGAGACCGTAAATAAGAGGACTTGTAGCTGAAGTGTTTATGAATTGGGAACATATTTACTATCTCAGAGAAATGTCTTTCTTTGGGAATTATCCAGAAAAGATTACACCACAATAGGGGTGGATGAATGGGTGGGTCTGGGTGAGGGCAGGTGTGTGCCCATGCAAGCGTGGGTTCAAGTGAACTTCAGAAGCATCAGTACAAAAACATATGCACTCAGCATGGTGGGAATAAAAGGTTATTTAAGTTCTTCCATTTAAAAATATCATTATTCAGTTATTTTAGCATGTTTAAGATGTTTAAACCCTCATTAATATCCTTTAAATCTGCCTTTCACACACACTGCAAAGCCTTTCAACGAAGGACTCATTTTAATGGACTTAGAGGTAATCTTGTTTTTTAGCAAATAAAATAAAGGTTTCACTAATTAAAAATGTTACAACATTTAGACTGGTCTTTTCTTTCCACTGCTTTAATTAAAAGGCATCTTGGGGAAAGGTTTTGAGAGCTGGATCCAAGTTTTATTTAATAATCCTAATACTGAGGCCAAAAGGGAACAAGCTGTTCTTGAAAGGATTTTGCCGGGAGATGTAGAGAGTGTGAAAGGCTTGGCTTAGCCATAAGCCACTGTTTCAGGTGGTCAGATCTGAGCAAACCCTTCATGAGAACAACGAGAGAGTACATGAAGCAGAGACAACATTGTTCCATCCCTGTTGCCATGGAGAGAAGGGTTAAAATAGTCATGCTTTTGAGTTCAAGAACAAGGAACACACTTCTTAGGTCTCTGGAGAGCAACCACAGTGATGGAAATCCCAGCCCCATGTCATTGGAAAGTGCCACATCTAGATGGGTTTTTTTGAACACTTCCAGGGATGGCAATTCCACCACTTCCGGGGGCAGCCCGGTCCAATGCCTCACCACTCTGTCAGAAAATTTTTCCTAATATCCAACCTAAACCACCCTTGGTGCAACTTAAGCCCATTTCCTCTTGTCCCATCAGCTATCTGTTGCCTCTGCAGAATATTACCGGGCGCAACAGCGGCACCCCTTCAGGCTGGCCTCACAGCGTGCCAGCAGAGGGGTGTGAGTGCTTGCTTTGTATGCTCATTTGACAGCCCACACCACCCCTGGTAGGCGGTTGAGGTACAAGCTAGGGCAGCAGAGCTGAGATCTGGTGATCCCTGTGTATTTGCCAAGAAAAGTCTGTTTGGCTGTCACTCAGGTTAGCTGTGTGCAGGAGATGGTGTGAGTGCTCCTTCCAGAGCCTACGCTGATCCACATGATCAGTGTCTCGGGGGAAGACAGGTATGACTTCTTGGTGGAAAAACAGATAGGAGAGGTTCTGCTTCCTCCTCTTCCTCCTCTTTTCCCTTCGCTCACCCAAAGTCCTGTTAATATGCACCTCTTTTGGTGCTTAAAATCAGTGACATGATCAAGGTCCATAAGAGAGCTTATGTTTATTCTCTAGGGTTTTTTTAAACACAGATTCCTGACCCAGTTAGACATGAGTTGGCACAATGCACTAAGGTGGCCAGCTGCCTCACAGTGGAGAGGAGCAAGTAGCTGGAGGCTAGCAAGATGCAAACTTCAGCTGGCTTTGTCACTAGGAAAATTGCAGTGGCACCACACCCTGCACTTCCCCTCCCTTCTCCTCCTCCCAACAGTACTTGAACAGAAGACCAAATCCCAGCCTGCTTTGCAATGGACACTATTGCACAGTGCCCCCAAATCCCACCACCTTAACTCAGATTTTGGAAGGCATTGAGTAAGTGCTAAACAGTGGGGAGGTGGAGGTCCTAGTATCCACATAGCACACAGGCTGATGAAGAACAGCATCCTAAGGTGGTGTTGTAGTCCCTTTCAGGGAATGGGAAAGGGTCAGAGGTTTGCTTTTCCCCATGGAAGGAAGTTTGACTAGATGATTGTTGTAGGTTCCTTCCAACCAAAATAATCTATTCTATTCTATTCTATTCTATTCTATTCTATTCTATTCTATTCTATTCTAATCATCTAAGTCCATTTCCTTTGGCTAGTATAGGAAAAGCTGGAGCTCTGGCTCCCACCTCATTCAGTGACCAGGAAAGGGTAAAGCCAGATGGTGAAGGCGAAGGCTTCTCTGTCACTGACCTGAACAGCCATCCGTGGCTCTGACCATTGGAGAGGGACCACTCTTCCACCTCTCAGTACTGTATGCTTCATCTGCCTCTGGGTGGAGGAACCCTGAACAGATATTCTGCTCTTAGGCTCATACCTGAGCCATGAAAATATAAAGGACAAGATGTTGGGAGTTTCAACCTCAGATTCAGCAGGACACCTTGTAACTAACTAGCATAGTAGGTCTCTATATTCATTCACTCATCCTTCTTAGACTATAAAAGCTATTTTCAAAGCCTGGCCTCATGTGTCTTTATTGGTGTTGAGCAATGACACCACTTCCCTCTCAGTCACTTGCATGCTTCCCACACATCTGTTAAAGGACCAGAAGCAACTGTTAAAGGGTGCATGAGACATCAGCCACTTCTGGAAAATGTTAACGTTTTCTTGCCTGATATGCTCAGCTAGCCTGGAATTATTTAAAAAAAAAAAAAAGAAAGAAAGAAAAAAAAAAAGGGACTTTTCCATAAGATTTCTGGGAGGGGTCTCCAAAGAGGAACTTGTTGTCAGCCACAGCTCATGACTAATGTAATATAAAAAGCGTATGTTTGGCAGGATTTTAGGCAAGTGACTGTTTCAGGAATCAGGGTATTATTTTATGTGCAAGGTTATATTTAGAATTTGTAGACTGCAGAGTCGCAAGAAAATAATTGCATCAAGGAAATCTGGTGGAATCATAAACCATGAGAATGCAAAGCCTGAATCATCTGAGCCCGCAGGAGCCTGGGATTTATTCCACCAGAGCTCACAGCAGCTCATCCATTTGCTGGTGTTTGGGGTATTTCCTTAGTTTTAAAGGAGTGTATGCTTCCGTGCTGATATATTTACTAAGGCAATAATTGCAGCATGTGAGAATGAATGAAGCTGTAAAATTGTTTCTAGACCCTTAGAAAACAGACTTCAAACTGTCTCATTTTGAACGATACTTCCTCCTTTGGCACGAGTGCATCTGAAAGCTCCAAAGATATGAATCCTCAGGAATTTGACTGTTGTTCAGATGTGGCTTTCCACATGATGATTCACACCCTCCTTATTTTGGTCATCCTGGCATTCAAGAGATGTTGTATCCCTTGCTCTTAAGTATCAGTCTAGAATATAAAATGCCCCAAGACAAGATGGCAAAGTGTTAGTCTGTGACACCCTCTCCTCCTGCCCCACACAAGATCCTCTTGTGTCAATTAAAAGCCTCCCAAAGGGCTGAGGAGGTGTTTATGACTCCTAAATTTTTCTCATATATATGAGGTTGGAGGTGGGAGGGTTGCTTTTAGTGACTCTCACATTCACATATGGCAGGACAATAGATGTAAGAGATCAATGTTCTGAAAAGAGGGGAGAGCTTCCAGCTCAAATGGGACAGGAACATGCAACAAACTCTCTGACTCTTATATCCCTCTGCTCCTCATCCCTCTCCATACACATGCACGCTGCTTCCTTCCGCCTCATGGGGCAGACAGCCCAGCACTCCCCGTTCTGATTCAGAAAATCCCACCACATCTCACTTCAGCCAGGTAGGCATCCCTGTCTTGACTTAGCCATCTCCAGCAACAACGTTCATCTTTACAAGTCTTGTGAGTAGGCTGTAGTGACATTTTTGGACACACAGAAAATCTGACTATATCTGCAAAGCAGTGCTGACAGTAGAGGCCACAAGGAAAGATGAGAGATAATTCCTTCCAGACTCTTCTGCTGTATCTCAAAAACAGTCTGATCTAAGGAGTCTTTAAGACTCCTCAACAGGTTGCAGTTGGTTAAGCTGAAGCCTGTCTGCATTTTTAAATTAAATAGGTATTTTATTGAGCCTTCACTCTGGTTGCGCAGTGTGATGGGTCAGGGATGATCCTGGCAGTCACTGATCTTGACAATAAAGGCATGTGTTTATCCCAGGGCACGTAGAACATGTGAATGGTGCCAAGGGTTGACTGAGGTAAATTTGCCTTGCAATAAAACCACAATGCCCTCTCTTTACTTCTTCTTCTGAGCTGAAGAGCATAATGGGTTTCAGTTACTTTTATTTGGGCAGTGAAGACAAGACTCTTGTCACAGCATCTCAAGGGACAGTCAAACACAAACTGTTCATGGCTCTCAACCTCCCTCCAACTGAAGGGCACGTACGATACCTAAGAAGAGTCTCTTTCTTCACAAGTCAATACACTGACATAGTGTCCTCAGTGAGCAGGAAGGAGGGATGGGGCAAAAGAGGGTTTCAGAGAAAGAGATGAGAGTGGTGGTGACATTTATTTCAAGACCTTCATGATGAAAGGTTCTTCATGCTGTGAGGACTCATTCATGCCATTTCAGAGCTGGCATTCAACCAGGGCTTAATCTGGTGCAGAATGAAATCGGGCATTATGAAGACATGGATGGTTGTAATTGAAATAATAACATAAATATAATTGAAATATAAATATATATATGCACACACACACGCACACTGTATAAAACCTCGGTGGAAGCAACAATAACCTTTTAGCTCTGTGAGCCAGCTAACCTATTCCTGTAACCGCCTCTAATCTGTATGTTTGCACCTGGGGTTCTTTAAGGAAACTCAGAGTTGTAATTCATGGGGGGGGGGGGGGTGGAGGAGGAAAATGAGTGGTTAATTCACCCTGACA
>JANIJG010011703.1:0-23027 GCA_024611175.1 Megaceryle torquata | reverse complement strand
AGGCATCTCCTTTGGCAGCTCAAAACAGCAGAGGATTCCCCCCCCCCATTCCCTCCCTGGTGTAACAAGCCACAGAAATACAAGGTTTATCCCTGAAGCACTTGCATCTGCATAATCCTGGAAAAACAAAACCCAAAACCAAACCAACAAAAACAACATAGCATCAATATTGTTAGCAGTCAGGAGGAGCTATCATAATAATTAGTAGTTGCTCCTGACCCTGATGCAAGAGTGTGAGTGTATGTCCCAGGAATTTGGGCAGACAGATGCTTATTTAGAAATTGCAGTTCTCCCTGTTCCCTTTGGTATTAATTCCTTGCGAAGAGGCTTATATACTTTGCACAAGAAAGAACCTGCACTTGTCAAGTGACGTGAATGCCTTAAGAGGAGAGCCTGGTAATGCTCTGGAAATGCATTTGATTGTTCCTCTGCTCTGTCTCTTGAAGGTGTTGCTTCTCATAATTAGCAAAGGGTCAAGTACTCAGTTTGATCCACAAAAATAAGTGTAATAGATCTGATTTATGTCCCACTTCCTTTCTTTTCCCCCTCTGTAGTCTTCTGTCTTGCATCCCCTGCAAACCAAAAGGATAAAGGGTGCTGCTAAGGTAGAATGATGTTATTTCATGCCTGTCTGGCAAGGCAGGAGCTACGTAAGTGGTACAAATTTATTAGGCCACACTATAATATACACACTTGTTCACTTCTTGCACTTTTTCTGGATGTGAAAGGATGAGTTACTTGGATATAAAACAATTTTTTACCCTGATTCCAGTGTTCTAGAGCACAGTTGCTGTTAAACTCTCTTCTTGCTTATCTCTTCCTTTCCTGATGATCCTAGGAGATGTGGTGCACCCCCTTCATCTCTTTTTCACAACTTTTAAAGTACTTGCACAGTGTTTATCATGGAATATTTTCTTCAGGGAGCTGGTGAGCTGCTGTGGAGTCACTGGCAGTGGATCAAAGCAGGGGGTGAAGATGGAAGGAGGTAGCTGGAGGTAGCTGGGGTAGCTTGAGGTAGGCAGAATCTCTGTGTTCCTTTTCAGCATTACTGTGTCCCAGCCCTGTCTATATCCTGTGCATGTCCTACAATACCTAGTTCCAGTCCTGATGGCTCCCCAGCAGTGCAGTCTTCTGACTCCCCAGACAAGATTGCCTTCTAGCAGATGCACATGGCAGAACTCAAATCATGTCCTCTGCTCAGACATATACGAGGGAACATTTAGTTTTATGGCCTGCAGAGGACAGGTAAGAGAATTGGAAGGCTTGTTGTTTTGTGTTGTTTTTTTTAGTAATTAAAAATTAACAAATCTGTTATGGTTTCTAAAATTAGTAGAGCTTTATTTCGCATAATCAGTGCCCTCTCTGTCCCTAAGGCCTTATCCCTTAAAACAGGGGGGCTGGAGGGGTGGGTACCACAAGGAAGAGTACAAGCAGGAAAAAAAAAAAAAAAATCTGGAAAAAAGTAATTTTGTGCTTCGAGAACCTAAAGAGTATACTTACTGGATTTAAGTAATTATACTTAGCAAATGGACAAGCTTTGGGTTGCTTTTTTTAAGGAAAACTGCATGTGAGCTTCATCCATCAGTTTCTCAACTGGATTAAATACAACTTGCAACCAGCCAGTCTTGATTAACCATTTTTATGCACTTCTTGCATGTATAAGCTATAGCGTGTGCTATTTTAGTGTTACCATTCTAGTCTGCATATGTCACTAGCTTGGGTGCACAGCTTGGGTTGTGCTTTCCAGACTGCTGTTTGTTCTTCTCTTGATTTGAATGTTATCTCAAGGTCAGCAGTGACAAACAGTTAAAGCAGGGAGTTTTACAGTGTTGTCCATACTTACCATATATATCATGTACATTGTACTGTAGCTATAACATGGCATGTTTGCTGTGTGCTCCTCCTCCTGCCTCTTGAGGAAGCTTCAGTGCTACTTTACATATGTATATTGTAAAGCTTCTCATAGGACTATGGGACTGACATACCCAGAATCGCTATTACTGAAATTGTCACCTGTCTAAACCAGGGATTAAACATTGCATGAGAAATTGCAGAGGGCAGTTCCATGAGTAAAATCGTGTGTGTGGCTTATACCAGGAAACTTTAACACCATCAGGGTGTGTTGTGATTCATAATGAGCCAAAGGTTGCATACTTTCAGTGTTTTGAACAGACTGTACTACTTCATTGTTTGACCTATTACTGATTGTACAGAGAGTTAGTCTTGTTTTAAAGATCTGAGAATAACTGGTTGCACAGCACCATCCCACTAAGATGTGAGACCCCTCAGATGGAATATACTGATTAAAATATCAGTTTAATTCTGGAGACATGGATTCTTTTGTTGGCTGTGCTACAGAGTCCTTGACTGGTCCTGGGAGGGAGCGTAGTGATGTTATTTATTAGTAATAGTATTATTCTTAAATTACTTAGTAGCAGTTTCTCCTTCTGGAGGTGTGGGGGGAGGAATGTGTTTTGCGGAACTGATGAATTATTTTTAGATGCTCCTGTGCTTGGATGTACGGCTCTATTTATTTGAAAAGGATCTGATTTGGGAGTGGGCAGAACTCCTGCTCTCAGCACTTCAGGGAACCTGAAATTGTGCACCCTGAAACTAAGGCATGCCAAAGGGGGGCACTTCGCTAAATGAAGTGTGAATATTGGGAATGTAGATCAAAATCCAGATTCAAATCTTGTTGGTCCTTTGGATCAGCAGTTAAACTACTTAATATCTGCATTTCTCAGATGAAAAGCTTTAAAGCAAAGTGATGGTTAATAAGCTGTGACTCAAAAAGAGCTGTGTTAACAGCCACAATACATCTTTATAACTGTTGAAATGCAAGCATTTTTCAATCTCCTGAAATAAAAGCAGGGATGTGAAATCACATAGGATTTCATAGTCCTAAATTTCTTCTCTGTGTATAGCCCCATGCTCAGCCTCCTGTAGGTTTCTGCTCAGTAGACTAAATCACAGCCTTAGGTGTACATTGGCTCTGATGGGGGGGGATCCAAGTCCAGAGGAGTTGAGGGCCTGGTTTGCCATAAAAGGAAGTGATAAGGTATTGGGAAAAAGTGTTATTGATTTATGGCCAAAAGAACAGATTGAGTGATTTTTAGCTGTTGTTCACAAAGAAACTCTTCAACTGTTGCTTTACTTGGAGGGATGAAGAAGAAGCATGTTCTAGAGCACACTAGGAAAAAAACCCTAAACTTTTCCTGTCATTTCAGGACAATGTTAAAGTCTCTGAAGAGGGAAGGAGCCCTCACCCTTATTTGTTCTTCAAGAACAGTCCTGGCATGGAGCCCTTTCCTTTGGACTCTGTAGCACGTATGAGAGTGTGCTGATATGCAGCAGCTGCTTACTTATTATTTTGCTCCCAAGCCTGCCTCTCTGCCTTCTCTCTGTCAATGCCTTGACTCGCATATTAGTGATTCTGTTTCAATATCCATCCAGGCAGAGCTGTGTGTCAGCTCACACAGAGTCTGGTGTTAATTATTTCCCTTTTCTGACGGGATCTCAGTGTTAAGCCAAACTGAATAATTATTGTGCTTCTTTGGAGATATTTTTATCTTTTTTTCTCCCCAAATGTTTGCTTTCACATTAAAAATTGATCAGAGTCCCGAGTTGGTTGCTTTGCTAGCAGTTTCTTAGATTCTTGAGGATTTATTACTGTGTTTGAGTGAGAGGCAAAGTCTTTAATTTTACATATGGCTATGAGAATCTGATTTTCTATGAGAAAATATTCACTCTTCACTTAACCCTTCCTGCTACGTTTTATATTTGTTTTCATAGTGTCTCTTCTGTTAAATTGAAGAAAGAAATATGATAGTGGTATTAATGCTGTGACTGGAATGGTGTCCAGATGTTTGGTCGAGTTTGTAAGTAGAAGCAGTGTCTGTTGCTATCCAAACTGATATAGCTGTGGTGGACAGTGGGGCAGACGAACATTCAGGCGCTGAAGTCTTTCAAGTCTAGAACAGAAGGAGAAACCTGAACTAAGAACAATAGCCATTGTTCTGTGTCAACTATTAGGCGATTATTTTTGACTGCTAATTTGAGAGAAAAAGATAGTTAGCTGTTGTGGGACAGAGAGAGATGTATTATGTCCTCTTAAATACTGAGAATTAGCTGGGGGAAGGGCATGGAGAAACTTGTGATGTATGCTAATAACCCTATTGGATCTCTGAACTGTTTCCAGTTGGGCACATCAACTTCCAGGCTTAGAAACAGATGGAGTTTCACGTGAGGCTTGCAAATGGACTGAATGAATGTTTTGTGAAATTCATGTGAATCCATTCTAGTGCATGGTGGCTGCCTGTTTATCTCCCAAGGCTTCAGTGAGTGCATCTAGTGAGTGAAGTAGGATATGTGAAGCCTGTTATTTTTGTTCAGAACAGGATGGGAGCATTTACAGTGATAGCTGAAGAAATGGCTTGGCAAATCCTGCTTTGGTTGCTTTGTTGTGGTTCTAGTTATCACGTGTTGGTTTGTGGGAAGTAGTTTAGCTCTGTTCTTAAAGAAAACCACAGGGAGCACAGTATGCTCCTAACAGAGAAAACATCAACAGGGGAATTGAAGCAGCCTGTGTAGATAAATAGGAGATTGAAGGACATAGTAGGACAGATTGAGAAGAGTAGGTCATGGTCTTGCTCATATCTACCCATACTTTCTCCTCTCCACTGTATGTATGTATGTATTTATTTATTTATTTACTTCCACTTCCCTAGCTGTCATTCCACTTAGTTCTGCTCTACTTCCAAATGAGCTTTGCTTTTCCCTGCTTGTTTCTTGTTGTTTTATTTTTTTCTCCCCTTCTTTCCTTCCTACTCTGTACCCACAGAATCCTTCGTTCTAAATAATGTTCTCAGTTACAGACTTCCAGGCATGTTATCCTTGTTTCACAAAAGACTCACTTCCCACCTGCCCTCAAAATGGAATCCTTTGTTCCTTTATCCTGTGTACCTGTCTTTAATTTCTTGCCTACACTTTATCCTTTCATTTCTGTAGACTGGAGAAACTCTTGAGATCACAACCAGAATGTATGTAAAAATTTGGAAACAAAGGGAACAAGAAACAAATACTCTTTTTGACAGTTTCCTCCTTTTCCTTGGATACTTCCTTAGTTTCAAATCAGGAGATGGGAATCCAATCCCCAGTACTTGGATTCCTCCTGAATATCACCTCTAAAAGCATTGATTTTCCCTATTCCTATTCTTATTACCAGGAAAACTCTGAATATGAGGAAATCTTGATTAGCTCAACAGTCAAATGCTCTGTGAATATCATAAACCTGTTTCAAAAGAGAGTTCTCAGTACTAAATCAAAGAGCTGCTAAATACAAAGAAGGCAGTTAGGAGATTGTGGTTCCTTAAGAATAGCACAAGCTTCTGGTGTGTGTTTGTTTTGTAAAGCTCAGGGATGTTGTTTAGCTCATACATAAAAGAAATGATTTGTGAATTACTAAATGGAGAAAAATGTGTAACAAAATTACCTGAAGTCCTCTTGCTCTTGAAAGCATCCTGAGCTTCTGCTGGTAAGTTCAGATGAACTGACATCTCTCACTATCTGCTTGATTCTTTTCTTCCCATTCAGGTAAAGTCAAAAAGTGACTCCGGTTCCAAAAGGATTCACAGTGTTTTTAAGGAAGCAATAAGGATACTACAAGAAAAAGGAGTGGTTTTCCAGAAACCTAGTAGCTCCAAGGATTTATACTATGTAAGGAACAGAGCTGTAGTTGCAAACAAGTTCAGGGATATGACTTTCGTAGTCAGTAGAAACAGTAGAACTGTTTCAGGAAGAGAAGCTGGACATTCAAGTGCTGTTTGTTTACTTAGAAGTCTTACCTGCAGCTTATTTCACTGTTGCTTTTATGCCCATATCACCCACTGAGTTGTTGTTTCTGTAACTTAACCAGATGTAAGCACTGCTGCTGTGCCAAGCCAGGTCTGTATTAGCTACACAGCTGAACAGTGCTGACGCAGCTGAGCACACTGGAGCCTGAAACCTGGGACAGTTCTTTTCATTAAAGTGGGTTGAATCTTGGTGTTCTACAGTCAGTCACCCACCTTTGGGTATATAATGTTTTTCACCTAACTCATGAATGCTGCTAATGTTACTAAAAGTAATAATTGAAGATTTAAGATTTGTTATTAGTCTTGGAGGCAGTATTATAGTACATACTGTAGTTATGACAGCATTAGTTTAGAATATATCATGGGCTTTGATTGCTTTTCAGCAGCCATGCCATTTATAGTGAAATAGAGTGCTATAAATTGACAATGTCTTCTATTTTCTTCAGGTAACTGACCACGATAAGGAACTGCTTAAAGTGACCCTTGATGTGATTAAAGAAGATTGTCGAAAACCCAGGCGTAAGTAGAAGTGTGATCAGGGCTCTGATGAGCTGATGCTGATACATTGATGACAATATCTCCTCCTGCTGCTGGATTAGAGATGCTTCTTGTCCTTACCCTTGAACTCAGAGCTAAGTTGCTAGCGTAGCTATCAGTATCACTAAAAGTGGGAGTGCAAGAGCAGCTTCCTGTCAGCATGGAGAAGAAAGCGCAGGTGTGCCCAGCAGGAAGCAGACCTCTCAGATCTGAAATAAAGCCATTATCTTAAATCTGTATCTTTTGAGAATACTTAGATTTTGAGAGGAACCAAATGTAATGAAGTTAGGCCAGCAACTAGCAGCTGTTGCTTTGCACTTTGATAAGCAGCAAATCTGAACTAGTTTAGTTTCTTCAGGGAACTTGACACAAAACTGACCGTACAGAAAGGTAAAAACCTTGCCTCCATTAAGTCAACAATAAAACTTGAGTCAGCAGGGTATTATCTGTAGATTTTAAGTTTAGGTAGAGCTCAGGTGGGTGTTCTTTTCAGGTAGCGATTGCAGTCTAACAAAATCTACTTTTCAGATAATGTACCTTTTGCAGCTTCTGAGTTATCCCTGTCCCTCAAGCCTGTTGTGTCTTATTGCCATAGTAATAACTTGTGCTTGACGTGACTGTCTGCTAATTACACAGGCTGCAGAGTTTCTTCCAATTCATTGGGCAGAATATGTCAGCAGGGATTGCTTGCTGCTGGAGTGCAGCTGTTTATGGGGTAGAAAGCACGTTGGTACCAAATAAATAACTGACCAGAACATAAGACATATAATCTTAAATTGCTCATATACTATCATAACTATTATAGTGCTTGTAGGACCTGGTATTTGATGGCTACCCCACAGTGAGAAAAGGCTAAGTGAAGTAGTATTAATTTTGAGTTTTCAAATGGCTAGCTTAAGCAGTGGTACAATTATAGACAAGGTTTGTAGGTGGAGGTAAAAGTTCTGCATATTTGGAGGATGGAAGGAGTGGATGTCACTGGGCACGCAGGTAAAGACAAGCTCATTTGCCTGAGGCTTTTTCAGTGTAACTGGTTACTGTATCACATTGTTTTATTGTCTTTTATCCAGTTAACAAATACAAACACTTTTTCTGTAAGAGTCAAATAATTCCTCTGCCTATTCTATACATGAGCTAGCTCTCCTGCTTTTTTATTTATTGTGCCACTATAATGGCCAGAACCTGTGTACAGTTGACATAGGGCACTGAGCAACTGACTAGTGTTTAACTCCCCTCTTGTGCATTGTCATCCAGGTAGGGTACTCTAAGGGCTCCATGGGAGGTTGGGAAGTTCTTTCTTCCAGTCGGAGGAGTCAACAGCAGAGGGAAACTTGTAAATCAGTTACAGACTTTGAAGAGTGCTGTCCTCAAAGACATGTTTTCCATACTGAGCAGGTTAAAAATAGCAACTGCTTTATAAAGCCTTGAAGCTTTCCACCTACTTCAGTTTCTTGTTGTAAAGAGGACAATTTTCACGTCAGCATCTCTTTCCTGGTTTTCAGAAGGACTGTTTCAATGCTATGGCCACTGGTGATAGAAGATTTTGAGAAGGAAAGCTAAGATTCAATCAAAACCAATAGGGTACTGTGGATATTTTATTGTCACTGAATGATGCAAGAGTGCAGAGCTCAGCGTAACTTGTGGCTCCCCTCTGCTGGTGGGATGGAACTTAGCCACCAGCTTGACCTTCACTAGTGAGCAGGCTTGTAGTGAGAAAGAAAGAACATGGTAATACCTCAAGGGCTTTTGCTTGTTTGTTGCAAGAAATTCCTACCCATTTTCCTCCAAGAGCAATATTAATCTTCCATGACAGCAAGACTGATTTATGATCAACCAAACTCTTCTCTCCAATGTGTTACTTCTCTGCCAGTTTTTTCAAGGCAATGCCTCACCCCATTGCTTTGAGACACATTCTCAGACCCAACCCAGTTGCCTGGAACTATTGAACAAGTAAAAAAAATCCTCAGCATGCCTAGTCAGAGCTCCACAAACCCTGATCTGTAATATGCCTACATGGCTGTCCTAGTCCTTGGCTCCAATTGTAATTCCAAACAGCCTCATCTTAAATGCCCTCCTGCAAGCCCACGGTGGGTCTGTCTAGAGCCAGGAAAGGATGACAGTACGTTGTGACTTCATACTGAACTGCAGAATGTGAAGACTTAGCCCAAATTTACTTCTGTTCCATTTTGTGTTTTATTTGTTATTTGGTTTGGGGATAGTTGTTAGTTTTGTTTAGGGTTGTTTGGGGGGTTGGTTTTATGTTTGTTTGTTTTTTTTCTCAAATTTGCTCTGGTTTTATGCTTAGATGAGGCTAATAGCAGAGGGGGAAAAAAAAAAAAACCAAACAACAAAATAATCCCCATAACAATTCAAAGTTAAATTTAATATGCCAGAATGGACCCTGTGTGAGATGTCCACACTGGGCAAATGGTAGTTTTTCTATAACTCTGTCCTCTCTGATATTGGCAGTCAAGCAAGACAGTCAATCGCAGCCCAGTCTACCTCAGCTGCTGGACAAATGCTAGAACCCAGTGTGTCAGTGAAAGAGGGACAGCATCACTCCACTGCGAGGAACATATTCCCTCAAAGTTGGGTTACAGATTAGGAGTGTTTCGGGGTTACATGATGACTGTGCACACCTGCAGCTACCCTAAGATGCTATTTTCTACCAGCATCTAGGAGGAAAGTATGTACTGTTCTGTTGGGTGACACTTTAGTCACTAATCTAAGTTGTCAA
The DNA here is from genome assembly GCA_024611175.1 of Megaceryle torquata. Classification (NCBI taxonomy): domain Eukaryota; kingdom Metazoa; phylum Chordata; class Aves; order Coraciiformes; family Cerylidae; genus Megaceryle; species Megaceryle torquata. The sequence goes on along the minus strand of JANIJG010011703.1, from coordinate 13,901 downwards.
GACTTAAGCTAAGTTACGGTAGATCAGGGATGGGCACTTTGACCTTCTTATGACAAATCTATGACTAATGCAAAATGCAGCTACCCACTTGTTTTGCAACAACAGTCATTACAACCAGGTAAAGGCATTGTTCTGTTCTTTGCATCTACACATCCTAGGGGTGACAGATGCATTTTGGCTACCAGTCACAGAAGTCTTCTATCACTTTGGATCCCTGACCTCTAAAGAAATATCTTTACCTGATTCACAACCTAACAGGAATTAGGCTGAACTGGTTTATTTACTAGTACTGAGTGTTGCCTCCTATCTACCAGTGATTTTTCTCAGCAGGTCCTTGGGCAACCCTGGGGCTGAGCCAGTTCTAAAGGATAGGCTGGCAAAAATAAAAACAAAGGCAGCAAAAACAAAAGACAGGGGCCTCCCTGGCCCATGGCAATTTCTCGATATCCTTATCAAACTTACCTTACATCATGTGAGCTGAGGAGGAAGCAAGTAATTTGTGCTGATGTGTCATTTATGCTAGTTTTCCATTGTTAGCCATGGAGGAGAAAGTCTGTTGTGGAGTTCAGGGAGCCTTCAGCACTGATGATTAGGGGCTTGGTTTACAGGGCCTGTTGGAGGAAATGTTGACTGGGACAGCTGAGCTTCAAATGATGGCCCCACCAGGCACACAGTAGCTGCATGCAATACTGCAGCCATTAAGGACCTTTTATTCTGTCATGCCCTCTGGGATAGAGGATAATTTTTACATTTCTGTGCTTTTGTACATTTTTCAGGGCTCTTTCCTATTAAAAGGAGATAAAGTTGAAGTGCGGGTGTGGGATTGCACTGGGAGGTGAATAAAAGTTGCACTGTAGCACTTTTTCCACAAGATGCCAGCATTGGGCAAGCAGTTATGGGACCTGGCCATGAACCTTCTGTTGCAAGATTTTCATTTGGTTTCTTCTAAAGGTGCAGAAACTGGATGGCTTCAATAGGTGGACAGTGGAGGTTAACTCCTAAGTTATTAACCTCATCATCAGGTTGTACTGAATGACCTCAGTAAATCTTGCAAATTCTAATATACGATCTTTCACCCTCCTTACTAGTGTTATAGACCTGATGCTTCCCAAAAAAGACAGTGGGCACAGATGATAATTGGAGAACTGTAGGCACAGACTGCATCTCTTCCCTCTGAATGCATGCATCTCTGCTTTGGTACCTAGGGCATTCTTCCTCCAAGATAGATGAGGAATTTTTCATGATTAATAATGGCTAAAAAGAGGCAGTTACACTGAAGTCTCTCCTTCGTGCCTGGCTGCATTTTTCTTTTTGTCTGCAGATGCTGAAAAAGGCTGCCATTTCCTTCATGTCCTGAGTTGTGTTCGGCAAAGCTACAACCCCTCTCTGGCTGAAGTGGTGATGCACCGTGTCATGGAACTGCTGGAGAGTAAGAGTGATGTTGTCAGCACTATGGAAGGTTATTATATGGCATTTTAAAGAGAGAAGATAAGATCTACTTGTTCTAGTCCATTCAGGGCAAAGGAGAGAAGGAGAGGTTGAGTGGCCCTGAAAAGCTGCTATTACCTGGTATGATATAATGGGAAAAAAAGAGCATTCTCAAAATGCTGCTTTTATCCAGCTCCAGAGAAGCTGTCCAAAATCTTGTTCTAATATTCTTGCTGACTTTCACACTATTCCTACTGAAAGTTCTGTCAAACTAATTCTGGATATCCAAATACAGCAGGGGATCTGGAAAAGAAACTGGGCTCTTTCCTGCAGTAAAATGTAATGTGGCCATCCTCACATTTACATCCAGTGAGCCCTAAAGAAATGTCCCTAAAGAGCACAATTTACAGTAGTGATCATGTCAGGACTCATTTTTCTGGTTTAAAGACTGAGCTTGTGATCTTTCCATATGGTAATAGCTGTGGATCTTTCTTTTTGTGTATACTTTGTAATAGCTAGAGAATGGACACACAAGTGAACATGTAAAAAAAAAAAAAAAAAATTGCCTGTCCTTCCTGGCAGCGTTGGTGAACCCATGTCTGGAAGTGTGTTCCTGAGTGTGCGCAGCTTTCCCACTACTAAAGCAGTCCTCATCTTTCTCTGGAAAGTAATATTCAGGAATAGGGTCCTGCCTCCCTTCCCATCCTGCAGCCCTGCCCTCTGCTTGTCAAGCACGTCTGCATTTCCCTGGCTACCATGTGCACTGACGATGCATGTCATTGTGGATTCTGTTCAGAGCAGAATTCTCAAAATCAGCCATTGTTTTGCTGTTTATTTGTAAATCACTTCCTACATCACAAATGATAAATCACAAATCAGATGCTTTGGAAAAGAAAATATGAAAGCCAGCAAGACTCACCGTAATCTCCATGTTCCCTGTTGCCGTTTATGTTGTCTTTTCCTTGTCACCTTTGAGGAAAAATACTGTCCATATCTGTGCTGACAGAGGAACACAAGACATTGATGAAATAACGTTGGTCTAAAGAAGGTTACCATGCAAGACGTTTGATCTGGAATAATCACAACTCTGTTATGTGCCTCAGTTCAAAGCTCAGACCTGTTCAGTATTTATCCTTAGAGGGGCCTTGCTGCTGCAGGAGCTTGTCTGTTTAATTAATCTGTTAAATTAATAGTGTGGAGGTGAGACCTTTAACTTGAAAAGAATAGAATGTAGCTTTCCTCTTTCCTCTGCACCTTCCCTGTAACAGTTGAAATAGCAGCCTCCCTGGAGGCAGATGTAGTGGTAAAGCCCTATAAGGATTGACATAGCAGGAAAAAATAAACCATAGGCATGAAGAAAGCCAGTGAGTAGCCCCATGTGTGCCAGGTCTCTGATTTGTTGTTATATTATAAACCTCATTCCAAACCCTGGCTGCAGTGAGATACAGGCTAAGAGAAATTCTTGACAAGATATTTGGCATGTGCATTCAGAGACGTGTGGAAAACTCTGGCCTTAAAGAGGTTGTGCATTTCTCCATAGTGGAAAACTATATACGAATCATTCTTTCTTTGTAAATTCCCTACTTGCTGCAGGGCTTGATAGTTGGTTTCCCTGCAGTCTGCCCTACTCCTGCTGTTGCTGCTCTGAGTTGAGTACCTTTTAGTCAGATCTTAACATGGGCCTGAACAGGCACTGAAAGGATGTACTTGTGCAGAAGGAAATAGAAGAGGATTAAGAAAGAGTTGAAGTCTCCTCCCCACCCCTGAATGTTTCTGGAAATCGGGGAAAGAAGCCCAGATTTTCAGTGAACTGGTACTGAGGGGAATTGCAACTTTAATTTATGCCTGTGAAAAGGTCTGGGTGGCCACAGGGGAGATTGACTTTTCTGATTCCTGCTCTGATTATTGATCAGATTTAAGTGATGCTTTAAAAAAAAAAAAAAAAAAGACTACCTGTTGAAGAAGTAGCTTGGAACATTGCTGCCTAAATTCAGACTCGCTTCAGGAGTTAACCATATGTTACTGCTTGATTATGGGCAAGTCGCCTACTTGGCGTGAGTTTGAGGATATCTTAAAGGAAAGTATGTGGTATCTTGGACCACAAGGAAGAGCATGGCATCCAATTTAAGAGACTGGCTTGGCCCTTTTCTTGAAATGTTCTGTATTAGCAAAAGCTGATTTTGCTGGGAAAGGGTTAAGAGAACACTGCTAGCTTAGTGAGAAAGGTGATCTCCTCTCTTAGGTTAGAAGAAAGATTGACCCTGATTCTCAGGAGGGTGTCAGCAGAGTGTGTGGGCTGGATGAGTTTTAGGAGGAGCTCTGCTCAGCTAAATATTGGAGGAAAAGATAGTCTGGAGATTATTTAGCTCTTTAGGGACTCTTTAAAATAAATTTATAGCAAAATAGAATTCCATCTTTGTCCTTTGCATATATGCAATATATGCAGTTTCTAATGGGTTCCATTGCCTCCAACTTTGATGCCGCACTTCTTTTGTTTTAAATGTTTGTGTGTAAAGTCTGCCTAAAGCCCTTGGCCACCTGTTTTGCTATATACTGGAGGCTGATGCAGACACAGGCTGTCTGCCCTCTCTGTCCTGCCCCTATTGCAGTGTAAAAGCACTGATCAATTGCAAAGCCTCAGAGATGAGGTGGCAGGAACTTGTCTCAGGAAAGACAGGTAAGTGACTCTGGAAAGAACCTGTTCTTGGAAGTTTTTAAGTGGTCCTTGCTGGCAATGCTGGGCTCTTGTGATGGAGGGTGCATTCTCTTGGAGATTGCTCCCCAAGAACAGGAAAAAGGGATTTTTCTCCCTCAACTCAGGGAAGTAATATGAATGAACACAGGGGAGTCTACAGTATTTACAAGAGTAAAGGGTTAAGGTAAAATGAATGGAGGAGCCTCAATTTAAGTTACAGAGATTCTAATTCTATATAACTGTAGTGAATAGTTGTGCCTTAAGCTTGCATGCTTTATTTTTTCCCCAGTAGCCACCCAACACAGACCAACACTTACTCTGGTTGAGTGCATTCCCTCTCGGACCAACAGGGAATACCACATGCGTATGCCTGCGCAGAAGAACCCCAGCTAGCAGTGGGAGCACAGAGCTCACTGTAGGTTGATTTACCCATTTACTCAGTATCTCTACAGTATGCTTCTTGTGACAGCAGTCTAGACATACCCATATTGGTATAAGTCACCTTTATGTAAGTCTAACTACACACACTAGGGCTTTTACTGCTAATAAACTGTCTCTCTGTTTAAAGATCATATCCTTAACCAAGAGAGTCATATCATGCACACTGTTAAAATTCTTAGACCACACCTACAAAATATTGTGCGGAACATTTGGTGAAAGCATGCTTTCTTGTTTTGTTTAATTTGAAAACTTGTTAGGCAACACAATTATTACTGGTTTATTAAAGGACTTTGAAGGTGGCATTTTAATGTAAAACTGACAAGAGAGAATTCATGTTCTAGAACTACTTCATGGCCAGTTCCAGTTTCCATAGAAACAGTTATGGCCGTAAAAGGCAGGTAGGTAAAATGGAGGGTTTTTAAGTAGTCAGCATTTTTGTTACCTTAAAAAGGTATGTTTTCAGGTGTTGCATTTCTATGGAAACAAAAATTACCAAGGAATCTTAATCGTCTATTCTAGAGAAATGCAGGGTGATTGCTTTTCTGGTAAGTAAAAGGAACAGCTCTACCTTCAGTCCCTGTCATCTGCTTAGGTGAGAGAAGAGATGGGGCTGCTTCGTGTCTCAGTTTCCCACTTTTGTAAATTGGGGATATTACAGTTCCCTACGTAGGGCACATAAGCCTCAATTTTTCTGTATGGTAGTCATTAAAAGCTCTTGAGAGCTGCCCATGGAAGCTATTAGAGAAGAACTCTGTGGCTCTGTAGGAGAGGGTGATAGATGCTGGAGTGGGACTTAGTTCTAATCCAAGCCCCACTTTTGCTAATAGTTTTATTTTTCTTTGCCTCTATTTCCATGCATATTGCTTTGCCTGTCTTTTCTTTTTGCTCTTCAGGTTCTATGAGGCAACGATGGTCTCTCTGGTTTTATTTGTATCAGATTATTTTTCTTGCAATCCTGTTCCTTCTTATGACTTCTTACATGACTTCTGGAAAACAGAAATCCAGATAAGTGTGTATTGAGTGTTCCTGTCCTCAAATCTTTGGCTTGTAAATTTGTATCCATAAGGGTATGTATCCACCTGGGAAATGAAACTTTCCTTTTGAAGTAATAAATGAAACAAAATTAAAGATTGGCTACATGACTGAAAGCTCTTACTTCTGTGGATCTGTCCATACTTGTGTATTCCAGTGGTGAACACCATAAACAGAAGGACTCGCTACTTCATTATTCAGGAGAACTGGTCAATGAGCAGCCTGTGAGGCATGGAGCCACATGGAGAATTGTAAGACAAAGTACTGAAAATCTGCATGTCAAAGAAACGCAGTTTGGTTTCCTTTGGGAGTAAGCCGATCCTGTGGGGAAAAGATGTGCCTAGCAAAGATTTGTATCTTTATACTTACCCCTAAATGAGAAGGGAGCAAGTTCAGATCCCATGGGCAACCTGAATTTTGAAACTTCCTGGCAGTGTGGTGCTATGTTCTTTATTGCCATCTTTCAGCAGTCTCCAGCTCTCCTGCCCCAACCCTACAGACTAGCAAGCAAACAAAAGTTCAGCTGCAAAGATAAAAGCCAAGTTATAATAATTGGTTACCATCTTCCTGGAGCCCCAGAATTACAAAAACATTTTTGTGGATGTTTGTTGGCGGCAGGGAAATGCTGAGCCAGGGATCTTGGGTTTCATTCCCAGCAATATGCCCTGCCAGGCATAGAGGCTTTCCCCCTAATTTCTTTCATCTTTTTCTGCTCTCCATATTTTCCTCTAACTGTCATTTTCAGGCCCTTCATTCACAGTCTTATTGCTTATCTCTGCACTGTGGCTACTGGTTAAACCTTCTTCCCCTCTACTTCATTCCTCTTTTTCTTTTTTTTCTAATTCAAATATCCTTGTCAGCATCTGGCAACTGAATGTGTCAGTATAATCCCTTTGTCTAACTGACTTGACACTTCTTGCAGCCCATTCCTATTCCAGCCGACTGTGTTTCACTCCTTGTCTAGGCACCAGAAGAGGTAGCTATCATCCACTTCACTCTTTAGCTTTCTACCCTATGTGGTCTGCAGCAGGGAAGACCTGCAATTTCAGGAAAATAATGCTTTTTTTCCATTCCATCTTCCCAAAGACCCAGTAGGATCCTCAAAGATTCTAGTGGTGGTTTTCTTGCAGATATCTAAGTACAAAATAATTAAAAAATAAAACGCTTGTGTCTTGTCCAAACCTGAGCAAGCACAAGTTATGCTGCTGACAGAAGCTGTCTGCCTCTCCCTGCCACTTTTGTGTCCTTGTAGATTTCATTGTATGCATGATCTCTACAATTGATGTGGAGTTTGTCTCCTTTTAGCCTGTTGTTTGTTGTTGTTTTGGTTTTTGTTTGGTTGGTTTTTTTTCCTGAGGAAGTGTGATTATACTCTGATGTGACTGTATTGTGTGTCTGGGCATTTGTCAACACCCATCCCACCACCCCAAGTGACTTTGTAATCTGTTGGCTAGGTAAGAGATGTTAAGGACCCTGAGTTATGGTCTCACGTTTTTATAAAAAGGATGTGCTGGTAGAAAAGGGAAGTCCAAATTAATGCCTCCACTAAGACGAAGGAAGAAACTCAGTCGTACAACACTAAAGAAACCACACAAAAGACAATGCCAAGGAACCTGTTTTATGTAACTTCAGTACCTTTGGCTGCCACAAGAAGTACTTGTTCTGCAGTGCTCTTTTCAGAAATGACTGGACTGTTTTTTCCTGAAGTTTGCTCGTAGAGATCATCCCAAGGCAAATATTTGTGATGGGAAACTACAAATCAAACTGTTGAAACCATGTTAAGTTATAGCATCTACATAAGGGTACAAAGTTGAGAAACCTTGTTAGGGATGCCACCAGCCCCTTCTCACTAGTACAGCTTCCACTGCACATTTAAACGATATTAATCTAGTCACAGTAATGTACAAGTTGAAACCAGCCCAGATTAACATGACTGCTTGAGTATAACATAACCAGGGACTTGCCAGGGAAAGAAATAACCTAAAGGAACGATTTTCAGCAAGGGTTGAACCAGTGAACAGCGTGGTGCTGATTAACCTGGCACAACATGTCCTACAGCTTTTGTTTTAGTTTGCCTTTTTAAATTTTAATTGATTGGAAGAATGAACACTTTCCCAAACAGCTAGAATTGGAGCTCTCTGCCACCTTAGCCTGTGATGAAGAAGCTGTGAATCTACAAGCATATAAAGGCCAAAACATTTGTTCATCTTGTTTGAAAGCTGGAAGAGCATTTACAGCCAAGACACTGTTTCCACAGAAGATTTAGGCTGAAACATCTGGTTCTTTATTCTTCTTTTTTATTTCCTCAAGTTAAAAGTAAAGCAGACAGGAAAGTCATCCTACCTCTGCTGTGAACAAGGTAAGACAAATTGCAAATGTGTCAGTGCATAACAGCCACTGTGATTAAATACAGCATGTGCCAGGTTTCTTATTGCCCTGGAAAGTACATGGTTCTTCCCAGGAGTGGAGACCTCATCCACATATCACTATAGTATTTGGAAGTAGGAGGCAGGAATTGGTTCCCTCAAATGTCTTACCTGACAACAGTGTCATGCAAGCCCTGCAGGCCTGCCTGCCTCTAACCTGCTTTTCTTGGCCAGGTATGAAGGTGGTAGAGAAATTAAACGGTTATTTTTTCCTCCTATTGCCAAAATTTAAGTCATTCACATTGAGAGCATAGGAGTTGTCCTTGCATGCATGTAAAACTCTTCTTTGCTGTAACGTCCACAAAAAAACCCAAAGCTGTAACAAGCCAGTTGGTGTTCTGAAAGTACTGCCTACAGTGCTGACTAATACGCTCTCATTGTTTTCTTCCCTCATCTTGTCTTTTTTTCCTTAATAAAATATCTTGAACTTAATTCCTAGTTCAAAGTAATTATAGTCTTTCCCTTTGTCCTTCTGTGAGTACAGTGGTCCAGGACAAACATAACAGGAGCAAACTGATACAGAGGGGGAGGTTTTTTGGAACTCTGAATGTAGGAACAAATAAGAACTGGAGTGGAAACTGAAGGAGAAGGATTTAGTACAAAGATGTTTGAAAGTAGTCCCACTGAAAAAGGCTAAGAAACAATTGCCTAATGATGCTTTAGACATCTGTTTCAGAACAGGCAGCAGGTGCTGCATGTAATGAAAGCAAGGACTTGTACTGTTTAATTTTCTGCAATTAGAAAGCAGGGGATGAAATGAGGGCAGGAAAAAAGGGAGTAAGAGAACATTTATCATAAACAGCTGGACAAATTTATGTAGAGAACACTAATATTTACATGCTCTTTCTCTGCTTCCTTATGCTATCCTTTAAAAGTTCCTCTTTTCTGCAGAGTATTTTGTCCTTTCTAGAAGACTAATGCCTTGGATGCTCAGTTAGATGCTAAAGCAAGAGCTGGCCACCAAAATGCCTTTGAGGATCAGAATGTTCAGGGCAATGTAATTGTCACTTATTCAGATGCTGTTACTAACTGATGGGAATGGTCCAGAAGGAGAACCTGCCCCTATCTCAGTAGGTGGTCTCTGTATGCCTCAAACACGAGACCAGTGGCTGAGAGACTCCTGTTAGTGAAATGGTCTTTAGAGTTGTATCCCTCTTGCAGCATGGCCATAGCTTACCACTTCCCTGGATCCAATTAAATGCCTGGAATTATGTGGATGATGTGCTCCAAATTGAAAAGCACACCTATTAGAAAAAATAGAGCTCCACTTTCCACAAGACATTTTCTGGTTTGGGATGATCTCATTCCTTTTTCGGAGCAGTAAACATCCTACAGGCCACTTGGTTTTTATAAAATCTTTAAGTTGGAAAGACCTTTAAGATCATCAACTCCCATTGTTAACCTAACACTACCCAGTCTCCTCCCACTAAACTGTCCTTAAGTGCCATGTCTTTTAAATACCTTTGGGGATAGGGACTCCACCACTTCTTTGGGCAGGCTCTTCCAACATTTGATAACCCTTTCAATGAAGATGTTTCCTAATATCCACTCTAAACTTCCCTTGGCACAACTTCAGGCCATTTCCACTTGTCCTGTTACTTGAGAGAAGAGACTCACCCCCACTTCAGCGTGTTAAGATCTCCCCCAGGCTCCTTTTCTCCAGGATAAACAACCCCAGTTCCCTCTGCTGCTGCTCACAGGACTTGCTCTCTAGACCCTTCACCAGCTTTGTTGCCCTCTTTTGGACATGCTCCAGCATGTTTCTTGTAGTGAGGGGCCCAAAACTGAACCCAGTATTTGAGGTGTGGCCTCCCCAGTGCTGAATACAGGGGGACAATCACTTCCCTAGTCCTACTGGCCTCTCTGTTTTTACAGAAACCAGGATGCTGTTGGCTATCCTGGCCACCTGGGCACATTGCTGGCTCATATTCAGACAGCTGTCAGCCAACACCCCAAGGTCCCTTTCTGCCAGGCAGCTTTCCAGCCACACTTCCTCGGGACTATAGCATTGCATGGGGTTGTTGTGATCCTGGTGCAGGACTCTGCACTTGGCCTTGTTGTATCTCATACAATTGGCCTCAGCCCATTGATCCAGCCTGTCCAGATCCCTCTGTAGACCCCTCCTCCCCTGAAGCAGATCAACACACCTGCCCAACTTGGTGTCATCTGCAAGCATAGTGAGGGTGCCCTTGATCCTCTAGTTCAGATCATTGATAAGGATATTAAATAGAATAGGTGATCACACTGACCCTGGGGAACACCACTTGTGACCGGTTGTCAACTGGATTTAACTCTGTTCACCACCCCTCTTTGGGCCTGGCTGTCCAGCCAGTTTCTTACCCAGTGAAGCACATACCCATCCATGCCATGAGCAGACAGTTTCTCCAGAAGAATGCTGTGGGAAATGGTGTTCAAGTCTAGGTAGACAACATCCACAGCCTTTCCCTCATCTACTAAGTGGGTCACCTTGTTATAGAAGGAGATCAGTTTAGTCAAGCAGAACCTGCCCTTCGTGAACCCATTCTGACTGGGCTGATCACCTGGTTGTCCTGTATATGCCAAGTGAAGGCACTCAAGATGATCTGCTCCATGATCTTCCCTGGCACCAAGGTCAGACTGACATGCCTCTAGTTCCCCAGATCATCTTTCCAGCTCATCTCATAGATAGGCATCACCTTTGCTAACTCCCAGTTAACTAGAACTTCCACAGTTAGCCAGGACTCATGATAAATAGCCTAATAGTCACCTTCCAGTACCTGAAGGGAGCTTAGAGAAAGACTGGAGAGGGCCTGTTTACAAAGGCCTGGAGTGAAAGGATGAGGGACAATGGCTTTAAACTAGAAAGGAGGGGATTTAGATTGGACGTAAGGAGGAAGCTCTTTAGCATGAGGGTAGTGGAACCCTGGAACAGGTTGCCCAGGGAGGTGGTTGAGGCCCCATCCCTGGAGGCATTCAAGGTGAGGCCTGACGAGGCTCTGAGCAACCTGCTCTAGTGGAAGATGTCCCTGCTCTCAGCAGAGGTTTGGACTAGATGACCTCTAGAGGTCCTTTCCAACCCAGACATTTCTGTTTCTAAATGATAGAAAATGGCTTGAGCACTTCTGCCAGTTCCCTCAGTATCCTTAGGTGGATTCTTTCAGGCCCATAGACTTGTATGTGTTTTAGTGGTGCAGCAGGTTGCTAACCACTTTCCCTTGGATTATGGAGGCTTCATTCTGCTCCCCATCCCTGTTGTCCAACTCAGGGTGCTGGGCACAGAGAACAACTGGTCTTACTATTAAAGACAGGCACTCCACCACTGCCCTGGAAAGCCTAATCTAGGAATGACTAGGGAAAACAATACTATTTGTGTCTACAGTTGGGGTGATGTTGCTGAGAATGTCCAAAAGTGCTTCTCCTAAAGAAGTGTCTCTGCTGGGAAAAACACTTTATTTTTGCATGAAGGTAGTATTGGGGGAAAAAAAAAAATCAATGCACTCAGCTGCTGAGTGGTAGAGGTTGCATGTTACAGATTTCTCCTTGCAGTGTCCAGCTTGTGCTTTAGTCATCTGTGGTCCAACTGCAGTTCCATGATGAACTTTTCATTAAGTTTTATTGATATATTTTTATAATTCACAGTCCATCAGTCAAATGTTTTCTGGTTTGGATATTGGCACATAAACTCTTTTACTTTCTCTAGGAGATGTGCAGCCAAATAAAATTATTGTTTGGTTTCAGAAGGGGTTGAATGAATAAAAATAGCGAACAAGGAAATTCAAGTTTTAAAAGGGCTTGGTGGAAATTTAAAATCTATTCATACAGAGGAACTTGGTGTCCATGTATATACTTAGATGTAAGGTGGGAAGAAAATGCAAAGAAAGACTACCTCTTTTGAAACTGCCTTCATTTGTAACAAGCCTGCATTTGCAATAATGAATTGCCAAGTTCTGTTGCAGAGGATAAGGCAGAAGCCAGTCTCAAAACATGCTATTTTGAGAAGAGTGAGAACAACTGAAGTTAGGGATAGCACCCAGGAAGAAACCTGTGGAATCCCAATCTAACCATCTGATGAACTTCAACTGTCTCAAATGTAACACTGACATATATGTAATACATAAAGGAAAGTGTGGTTTGGGCTTGTTTTATTCAAATTTTTCTAACCATGTCACAGAATCACAGAATGTTAGGGGTTGGAAGGGACCTCTGAGTCCAACCCCACTGCCAGAGCAGGACAAACCTAGAGCAGATCATGTGTGTCAACAGATACCTAAAAGCCTTTGTAACAATGGAAAAGTACAAGGGGTAGGCAGATGAAAAAGTCTGCAATTTGCTGCTACTACCCTAAAAAGAGTGTGCAGCGCACATACTGGTTGAAAATCCTTCATCCACAACAAAAAATAATGTTAGTCTTGAAAGAGTTAAATTGTAAGATGGCTGCTTCAAGAAAAGGATAATCTATAATTTAAGCCAAGAGGGTGAAGCAGCTCTTTCATAATGTAAGTAAAAGCTGTTATGCCCTGGGGAAAGCATGTACACTGCTAGCAGGGGGAATGATTATTTTGGTTTTTCCGTTATACCAGATTGCAAACAGGGGCTGATAAAGCATCTCTCTCTGGTGAGGAGGCTGGGAGGGGAAGGGGCACATTACTGTGCTGAGAGTGGGGGGCTGCTGTGCAGCCAGGGCTGCAGCTGGTTTCTTCGGCTCCCTTCCACACATTAGCTGAGCCTATTTATCTCCAGAATGAATTTCATTTGAACAGTAATCTCCCAAGAAGATGAAATGCAATTGGCCTTTAAAAAATGGGAAAAAAAGATCGCTTTGTGTTTCAGTGCCTGAGATTTGAATGCCAGACAGGCTCTACTATTCTTGTCACTCCTATCAAAAGATGTATATGTTGAAACCCTGAAGTGGAAGGGCTGAGTGGAAAGCAGCCCTTTTAAGAAGCTGAGGTTTTGTAAGTACAGAAGCTGAGATGGGAGTGTAACAAAGGCTCTGTGTTGTGCTGTTGCACATCAGAGCCAAAGAAACCCTAAGGGGCACATCTCTAGTACCATGTCTAGCAGATTATTCATGCAACTCTAGTTGCCAGTAATGAGTTGTGTGGCTAATCTGTCATGCACAGCACTAAAATGCTCCCCTTCCCTTGAGGGGCTGAGTTCACGGGGCACTTCACTTCCCCCTGGGGTGCATAGCATGGTTAGAACCTCCCTCTCCTGTCTGGTGGGACAGGGCAAGGGTGTATTTGACCTGGCTGCCCAGCCCTGGCAAACAGAAAAGCAAAAACAAGAAAGAAAAGCCATCTTTAACAGCAACTCAAGCCAGTACAGACAGGGTTGTTAGCCAATAGTATGGTTAATATTCAGGGAGGGAGGCTACTTATCTACAGCGATATGCCATGAATTAATAAGAGGCATCAGAAACATCCCTAATGGAGCACAGAAAATCTGTCTCTTGTTTTATTTTCTCACTGATTTCACGATCCAAGTGTTTTCAATTTACAACTGAAATGCTTGTTTACAAAACATTTGCCAGCATGACAAAGTCCTCTTGAAATATGAAAATTCAAGGCATGCTCCAGCTCTGAGAGTGTTGCACACACCCATTCTGTCACGCATCAGCTTTTGCTGTAATTGAAGCAGAGTTGAGGTTGCCGGGCTGTAGTTTTATTAGATCTGTGAGGCTAATGTGATTACCTGTTTGGTCAAAAAAAAACCCCAACAACCAAAACCAACAAACCCCAAACTTTGCTCAATTACCCCCTAACAAACGAGTAGAAAAAAGATTTTAAAATAGCTGTTTAATATCAGTCTTCTGAAGTCTGAATTTCCCAGGGTGTTCCTCACCCTGAATTTTATTGGAAGCATGAGTCTGTAAAGGTGAATTATTAAATCAGCTGTTA
>JANIJG010011702.1:0-16582 GCA_024611175.1 Megaceryle torquata | reverse complement strand
CCCTGTCTCTGCTGTGCTGAGGGCTCCAGAGCTGGCCCAGCACTGCAGGGGGGTCTCCCCAGAGCCCTGGGAGCAGAATCCCCTCCCTTGCTTTGGGTACAGCCCAGGATGCTCTTATTTAAGGAAATTAATTTTCTTTGTTGTTTTATGCACAAGTTGTGAGGAGCACTTGCAGGCAGAAGCACTGGAGTGATAAAGGGGCAATTTAACATTAGTTGGAAGCTTTCAGAATAATAAAATAAAAGCCACAACAACAAAACAAAACAAGATAGAGATTCCATTTTTATGCTTTAAAATCACCATCTCATCTGTACTCATGAGGAAGTATATTCCAAACCTTTGCTAATGCTCTCAGGTGTACAACTTCCCAGGTACCAGCATTACATGGGTCTAGCAGAATGAATACACCTTAAACTTAACTTTTTTTTTTCAGGATTAATGCTTCTGAATATAGTGTAGAGCTTGCTATTCTAGTGATCCCTTCTCCTGAAAACAGAGAAGACGTTTGATTTTTGTAACTCTGTGTTCCCACCTCCCCTCCAGCTGCCAAAGCAACTGGGGTCAGCAAGGACACTGCCATACGAGCAGCTTCTGTCTTCTCACTCCTACTGCCAAGCAAAGGCAAGTTTGGGTTTTTTAAAGCAATGTGGAAGATCTCCAAGTAATAAGAATGATGTTTGCTTTCTATAAAACCCCAAACCCTATGCTGTACAATAATGGCATAGCTGGAGTGGACTATTTGCATTGCTGCACTCGGAGAGGTTGAAAACGCAAACCTTCCTCCTAATTTTAGTGTCACGGTTTCCAAGGTCTGCTTGTGAAATGAGAAAGAGCAGTTGAGTATAATCTTAGCTCAAAGATGGAAGCAGGCTAAAAACAGGATTTGCTATGAAAGCTCCAATTTTTCCTTTCGCCTGCTGAACTTAACTTTCCGCACGGCAAGGAGGGCCCGGTGAAAAATAGCAACACATCTTATTTGCACAAAGCGAACCACTACTTACTTTACTCAGAAATCTCCTCTAAAAATATGCAGCGATGATTTCCCCCATCAGAACACTTTAAAAAATGGTTATAAATATTAATTCAGCCTCACGACTGACCCGCTATCCTTGCAAAAACAAACTGTTAAAAGTGAAGCAAGTCCCAGTATGCAGCTCACAAACAATTCCAACACTGTTCCAACCCTGGCCACCATCTCCACCCTATCAAGGATGTACTTATGTGTGAACAATTATAGCTTGAAGTTTATTTGAAGCCCTCGGTATCAAGTATTAAGGGAAACTGACCTGAAATGGCAGTGACTAAATAAATATTAATATATCATAGCATTAATATATTTTCTGAGTATTTCCATGGTATTTGCTTTTCATTTTATTTTTGCTAGTAATGCTTTTTCTGTTTAAAAATGAGGAAGAGGAAGAGAAGTCATTGACTATACAAGGGAGGCAGCAAAATCTGCTCTGTACGGGCTGTGAATTAGACTTGGTAAACTAGAAAGGCAGTTGCTTTGTAGATGCAGAATCGAGGCTGATGTAAGTGAAAGGTCAGTAAGTGTAGAAACACTTCAGCCAACATGAGGTAAGAGTCTACCCTTTTCCTGCATGCAGTGAAGATTTCATTTTAGGAAGAATAGGTCCCTTTTATTATTGCTGGCACAGAATCCCTGCATGGTAGGGGTTGGAAGGGCCCTCTGGAAATCACCTGGTGCCACCCCCCTGCTCCATCCAGCAGGGTCACCCAGAGCAGCAGGCATCCCTATGTCCAGGTGGTTTGGGAATCTCTCCAGAGAAGACGACTCCACAACATCATAGCTAACAACAGTAGCAAAGTGCATCTTGTAATCCCTGTAAGCTGGGTTTCAGATGTACCTGCAACCTGTGTTATCATCAGAGCTTCTGCCGCTGTGCAGATGTGCCCGCATCTGTTGTGCAATGATTACACCAGCATAAAGGACACAGTGTCATGTCCAGCCTGCATAGACAGCTTCAAACCGGAACTTGTATCCTCCGGTGGTGTCTCAAAGAACTGAATTGATCCCGAATGATGAAAATACAGAGGTATGAGGCTCTGAGCACGGGAATGCTGCAAAAAGAGACAGTGAGAGGACGAGAACTGAACCTTTTCTTTCATATTTCAGGAACAAAACACTCCCCCTCACCCTCCAAAGAGGATATCTGTCAATACCTGTACTTACTGCCATGGCTAACAGCCTTACAGATTAGTTCCTTAAGGAAACGAATTCATCCAGGAGGAAAGGGGACAGGAGTTTTTTGCAAGCACCATTTAATGTTTCGATGTAAGAGGTACACATCGCAATAATTGTCGTGTCAACAAGCCAGAAAAGAGCTGAGGTAAGCGGCAGCTGTGCGCCAATTCAAGCTGAAGAGATGCAGCTGCTACTGTGCACTAAACAAGTTTCCATGCCAGCTCAAGATGAGGCAACTCAGAAAAGAGAGTTGTTTTTTCTTTTGTTTTTTAGTTTTTGTTTTTTCTCTCTTTCTACAGGAAATGTTTAGAGGCTGATAGGAATCATTTTATGTGTTTGCTTTCTGGAGGTAGGTCCTACAGTGATGACAGAGGAAGAAATATGGTCTCTTTAAAGGCTGTTAGGAGGAAGCCTTGTAAAAAAAACCAAGCCAACAATAAACCTATTTCTGTGTTCTTAGCCTTCTCTAAATTAACAATATCGCCTCCTTGGTGAAGCAAAAGTGATAACCAGCTAGTAATTGCATTGCTTGTGGGAAGCTTCAAGTTTCCTGAGAACCAGCACGCCTGTAATGCAAGGCTTGCATTTGTTGCACTGCTGGCCCAAAGGAGAGCTCAAATTTTCTGTCTCGGGCAGCTCACACATGAGCCCCGAAGCCTCCATCCCTCCTGTGGGATGCCAGCAGCCCAGACCTGTCCGAGCCCCAAGGGGATGCAGGCTGAGAGGTGACGGCTGCTGATGCTTGAGCTGTGAAAGGCTACCTGAGGTTTTGGGCAGTTTTTTCTAACTGCTGGGCAAAGCTCCCAGTAGAAACCCAGCATTCAGCTTGGGAGGGGAACATTTCTAAGCTAACTTCTTGCTTAGAGTAATTCTAGTCTCTTACAACGTCTTTATTTCACTCGGCTTTGAAGAGATAGAGGAGGCAGATAATTAATTATAAAAGACAGTTTAAAAAAAAAATAACCAGTCATTCCAGAGTCCTACAGCCCCAAGACAAAACCGATACACCAGTGGCAGCATATGGGCCCTGGCTAGTGAGGAACCAAATGCCTGCAGCTGATCTCCATTAGAAAAGCCTCTGCTCACTTCCCTCACCCAAAACAACAGGGAAATCCATTTCATTTTCTTCAAAGCATATGTCAACATTTGGCAAGTTTTGTTTCCTCCCATTTAAAATAAAGCCATAAAATATGATAACAGTCCATCAAGTGATGTTCCCGTTTCACTTATGTGATGTCCAGAATGGTTTGTGGCAATAAAAGGAATGGGTGCTAGAATGAGGTATTATGGTTAGCAGCCTGCGGGAAGATATATTTAGTTTAAATACTAATAATAGCCTAATAGCAACAAAGCAACATAATGGAATGTGACAGATGTTGGATGTTCTCTCTTTGCACTGTGCCAGATGTATATTTTAAATTACTGTTTGCATCACAAAAGGGCCGAGAGGCCTCGGTTTTGGATTCAGGGCTGGACCGTGCAAACCATATTTCAGTCCCTTCCCTATAAAAACAAACGACAAGTCATTTTTATCATGTCATGTCAATATGTTTGCATAGCCCAGTCTTTGTGGAGAAGCCCTAAAGGTGGCACCATCAAAAGGCTGGCATGAAAGCCCATTTATTTCCCTATGCAGGTAACCTTAGCCACATGGAGCACTGCTCAGTAAGGTGGGGACTCCAGGCTGGCTGCCTGGACCGAGACCCAAAGTTCCTGGGGGGGTCACTTCATTTGGGCAGTCCAATGAGTGCCACTGGCAATTGAAGGAGACCTTTCCACAGACAAAAGCATACAGGTATTACAGACTCCTGTGTAACTCCAATACTGAAGTAACTCTCGGGAGTTAAAAGCACCAAGCACACAACCATCCCCTGTCCTACCAACAGGCGTTGTTGGGAGATGAATCAGTCATGCACAGGAGGACATCCCCACCTCATGTCTCCAGCTGCACCCCTCTGAGCTCTTACAGAGTGCCTAGATGTCCCAACATGTAATGATACCTCTTAGAGAAAGGAAAGACCCATTTTCACCTGCAGAACTAAGGAACAGGGAGAATGAAACAATCCTTTTGTGGGTAGATGGGGAATTCAGAGCTCAGTCCTGGTTTTCTGATTCCCAACTAGCGCCCTAAACAAACCTTCACCCATTTTCCCTCCAATAACAGAATCAAGCTGCAACAGGATTCTGACATATGGATTTCTTCCCCTGCCAAAGGGTTTTGAGCACTTGGATTTTGATCAGCCACTGTCACCAGCATGTTTCTTCAAAGGGAGGCTCTCAACTGTACTAACAAGCATCAGCCGCACTCTGAACCAGGGAGAAAGGCAGAAATGGTTCACAGATCCTCAGAGCTACTATGCAGATATGTGGTCGGGATCAAAGGTGCCTGCAGATGACAACAGCAGCGCTTTAAAGAGATCTTGAGAGCTGTGTTCTCTTGCACAAAGTTTTATATAACCACACCACTTTGTTCTCGACTATTTAAACAGGTTACTGACAATAAACAAACTACAATAATTATAACATGACAACACATTGAAGCCAGTTTGGTGAAAGTGCTTTGTAGGCCCAGGCACCCTACGGTCGTCATCATCTTCAATATCTGACCATAACTCAAATCCAGGGAAGTATTTAGAACAAACCAGGCTGCTAAGAAATGAATTATCATCTATACCCTTGATCAGCTGCTTCCTCTACATAGAGTGTGTTGACTACACTACAGTGTCATCAGTAAAATCTTTCAGTGCACAACTCTCTGTGCTGTGAAGAGCAGTTGCAACATGACAGCTCTTCACAAAGTTGTTCTTTTAGCTCAAGCCACACATGAATTAAGGAAAACCAAGATGGTTTAAGAAAATAGTAATAATAACAACTGATCTAAACATCCCTTGGTGTCCCACCAAAGAACTTCCCAAACGTCAGGGGGATTTCCATAAGAGAGACTACAGCTCTCCCCTTGTTGCTTTTGAGCAAATATTTTTTTCTTAAGGTGTCTCAAACTGGTGTAGACTCTGTAAAGTTTCCTGATAATTGATCAATGAGATAGAAATAAATGTCTTCAGTAGGTGGTCAAGGTGGGAGTCAGTCTCTTCTCCCAAGCAACAGGACAGGATAAAACAGCCCCAGGTTGCCCCAGGGGAGGTTTAGGTTGGAGCTGAGGAACAATTTCTTCCCTTCCAGGCTTGTCCAGGGCTGTCCCAGGCTGCCCAGGGCAGGTGTGGAGTCCCTGTGATCCCTGGAGGGGTTTCCAAGCTGTGGAGCTGTGGCAGTGCTGGGGGAATGGTTGGACTCGATGATCTGAAAGGTCTCTTCCAAGCAAAACAATTCTATGAGTCTATGATTCTAATCTCCAACACAATTTAATCTCCACAGACTAAACACAACCACAGCCCAAATACCTCCTCAGGTGCATCACCACAACCCCACATCTCTCCCCAGTAACAGCCATGGTAAGCCTGTTAATCTGGCAGTTAACATCCATGTGACTGTAGGATAAACTTTAGACAATTTTTTTTTTTTTTTTTTTTTTAACTTGGAGCTTGCCAGATTTGGTTGTTGGGTTTTGGTTTTTTTTTCCTTCTTCTTCTTCTCTCTTTCACTCTCTCTAGTAGAAGTGCAGGTCTCAAAGTAAATTTAAAAGTGGATTTCATAGTAGGTTTAAATTTACTTTTCACAGAGGCTTAGAAGCCATCTGCAGAGTCCCTGAGACCTGAGCACCACAAGCTGAAAATCTCTATTTTAGATAAACTGCAGTTTGGACAACAGCTCTGTTACTGGTTGTCACGTAGATAGCAGAGAGAACCCCTTTTGACTTTCCCAGCCCAGGTTAAGATTTTGAAGTGCTAGCAGCCTGAAAAATTCATCAAATAGAGCAACAATAGTAAATTACTTTTAAGCTGAGCAAGAAGGTCCATGAACATGAAGCTTTTCTCACTGCTTTTTCCATGGATTCACTCTTCAGGGGCAAACTGAGCTTTGAATTAATGCACAAATCTGACAAAGGACAAAACAGCATTTAAATTACCATTGATAAATACCCAGCCCAAAGTAATTACTGCTGCTACTGTGGCTCATTAAGAAAATGTTCCATTAAAGCTGTAGAGTTAAATAATGAAGGAGATGGGCGAGTTAAGGTTGAGTGTGCTACTGTGTGAAAATGTGTGTAAAACACTTAGATCAGGCTTTTAAAAGGCTGGATCTCTATTTCCAACCTACCTTAGCTCCTCCTTCCTGAGAAAGGGAAGCTTGTAATTTTTTTGCCTGGTTGAAGCTGGAAGGAACCAGCCGGGCTGCCAAGGGTTGCAAGGAGATGGTAAAGGGGGAGAAGGAGCACTGGATTTCAGAGGGCTTCAGCTGAACACCAGTCCAGCTGAGCTCAGAACGATGGAGTATGTGGAGGGGATGAGTTTGAACTGGGAGTGTTAGAGGGGTTGGATATTGGGCTGTGGAAGAAGCTGGATGACATTATCTATAAAGCAGGAAGGTTAGAGCAGGGTGGCAATCTGAAGGTGCTGGGTGTTGTTCTCTGAATTCACATCATCGGGTTCTTTTCTGCATTCTGGTCTTGGTTCAGTATCACAGCCAGGGAGGCGGCGATAACTGACAGAATATCATCCCACTTACCAGATGGGCTTGATTTCTCCCATCGTGCTCCCATAACTAGGCTTCAGTGGGCAGTGCTGAGCACTGAGCATCACTGGTTACTCGGTAGAGAAATAACCCACGTGATCATGCCCTGAGGCCATCCCATGGAGCTTTACGCTCATTTCATACCATCCTGTTCATTAATTTATCAAGATTCATCATTCAGGTATTTAGTCAGTTCATTCTTGCCCCCGTTACTCCTATTAAAAAGGGAAGCCCAGAGCTCTGATACTGGGAACCCTCTTGTCATAGAATCATTAAAGTTGGCAAAGACCTTTAAGATCATCAAGCCTGACCATCAACCCAACATTATCATGACCACTAAACCACATCCCAAAGTGCCCCATTTACACATTTTTTGAACCCCTCCAGTGATGGTGACTCCACCACTTCCCTGGGCAGCCAGTTCCCAATGCTTCACCAGTTATTTCCAACCTGAAGTTATTCACGGCCAGTTCATACTCCTGCCTCTTATTTGACACTACAGACTCTGCAGGTAGAGAGTCAAGAGTAGCAAAATTCCATCCATATTGTCATAAAATTCTAAACCATACTGGTTTGGAAGCCATCAGCAGATTTCTTATTGCCTTCAGCAACAGAGAGACTCTTGGGATGACGTGAATAAAGCAGCTGTAAAACTAACTTTGGGGAAGCAAACATTTTGTATTCATTCCGTGGCTTGTGTCTGTCAAAAAAAAAAAACACCAAGAGCCATCTCCAAATGAGAGAAGCTGCTACAAATTTCAGGTGATACAGCTGCCCTCTTTCCATTTCAACTGGAAAACCCTGCTGACCTCGCTGGCTCTAACATTACCTGAGGTGAGACCAGAGGAGATATAGTGTTGGGTCAATAGATACTGATACCCGCAGCTCCAACACTGATACCCATGGATCTAATTCAAGCGTTTGCTTTCTGAAACTGGATCCCCCCACGTGGCTTTTTGTGGACGGGCTGTTATGAACGTCCCACTGGCAAACTAGCTGCCAATGGAAACGTCGGCGCCGCCAAAAAACGGTTTATCAAGGACAGAGAAGGACCTTGGGAGGAAGGATTTCCAAAGAGGTGTCAACCAGCTGAGTTCCAGGGCTTCAGTCTGGCTCTCAGGCTCAGAGAGAACATCTATTTTTGCCTGATCTTGGTGTTCATTAAGGGCAACACACACCCAGGGGTGATTAATTCCCATATACAATAGAAAAGTTCATCAAAGTAGGAGATTCTGTGGAAAGGAAGAATTTGGAGAGATGAAATAAGCTGCTGACTCCCCAGATCTTGCAAGGCTGTTGGGAAAACTCTGATGAACTGGGGAGGGGGGGGGGATGATAGGGAACAAACCATTTGCCTATAAGGCAACAGTCATGATATCATGACTTCATCTGCATCTGGAGTGCCCAGAACTCCTAAATCATGACTGTCACTGTGGAGCAACCATGCAAGAACCACAGCTCCCTGAGAGAGCAGGTAATGAGTAACCAGAAGATGATCAAGGGACAAGCTACAGGATGAGAGGAAACAGCCTCATGTTGTACCAGGGAAGATTTAGGTTGGATATTAGGAAAAGTGGCTTCCCCTCCATGGTTGTCTAAGGGCTGTCCCAGGCTGCCCAGGGCAGTGGTGGAGTCCCTGTGATCCCTGGAGGGGTTTCCAAGCCATGGAGCTGTGGTGCTGAGAGACAGGGGTCAGTGGTGCCCTGGCAGTGCTGGGGGAACCATTGGACTTGATGATCTTCAAGATATCTTCCAACCCAAATGATTCTGTGACTGTTACCATCAACAGACAGGAAGGTTGTATTTGGAGTTTTTCAGTTCAGAGATGCAGGCTGAATAGTTTCTAAGGACCTGCATTGCAATGAAGATGGCCAAGCACAGTCCATACTATGTGAGAATCCACACCTGAGGAACAGAGACACTGGAACTGGTTTTCACCCAGACTTATCTGGTTAGAAAACACACAAGCCCCATCATGAGCTCGAGCTGACCATGCACTGTCAGGGCTGGTAGTCGTACGAAACATCCCTTTTTTCAGGAGACATGGCTAGAGCAATCTGCTCCAAACGCACTGAACATCAGGAAGAAGAAAGCCCCAGTTTCCTGGGTTTTGACACTGATGGCTTCTGGTGGGTTAATCCCAGTTGCCATAATGGCTCAGTGCTTTTCCGTGCTGGCATCTCTCACCCCACGTAAAGACAAAATACAACAGCCAGCCTAAAAATGCATTTGGGTTCATTAAGAAGGGTGTCTGGGATGCCTGTGTTCTCCCATTTCATTTACCGTGACACTTCAAAATAAACACCAGGGACGAACATAGGGTATGACTTTTCTTAACCCCCACAGAAGTTACTTCTTCACAAACATGATCCATCACAAAGTACCATTTCCATTTTTACCCACCCATGTGTAAATGGATTTTGCTCAGCTTGCATTTAAAAATCAACAAATTAGAACACAGGCCAGGAAATGGGATTAATGGGGATTAATACGAGCGACCAGTTGTGAAGAACGGATGGTCTCAGGCACAGCTGGGGACCACCAGCCTCCCTGCACAACAGGAAAACCGTTAAACTTTTCCTGAATGCCTTAGAGAGACGTAGTGGGGTCTAGGCAGGCACCATCTGTAGAGACTTAGCTCACAGAATCCTGCATGCTTCAAGTTGCCTGAAAACTCTTGGTAGTCTCCCTTCAAAAAAAAAAACCAAACCCCAAAACAAACAACATTAACTTCTAATGAGGCAGTAATTGGGATTGAATAAGAACAGAGAAAGAAAAATGGAGTTTTTTTGAGATACAAGAACTCAAATGTAGCAAGAAATGAAATCCAGGAACTAAATTCTATTCTGGGGGTAAGGAACTAGCCTGGGAACCTTCTGGGAAGGGATTGTCCTACAGTACGTGTTTGAAGGGCATCTAGCAAACCGGTCTGGATTTCTAGGCACTATTGTAACACAAAACAATACAAACAGCTACAGGAATTCACACAGAACTACTCCAAACAACTCAGGCGAAAGGGTGAGTGCCCTTCAGAGAGGTACAAGGTACATTCCTTGTAAACATTTTCACCACATCTAGCCAAAAATATGATATTTTGCCTTTAAATAGCTCTCTGGAGGAAGCTGGTGCTTGCAGTTCAGAAACAGTGATATATTGCCGAGTTTCAATGTGTTGCAACTGGTTGTGTTGAGGAAAGCAGGATGAATTCACACAAACTCAGGTTCTGATCTTGTTACTTATTTCTGACAGACTCGTGGACAGATCCATCTCTCTCTGCCTTGTACTCGTGGAAAATTCTAAGGCAAAAAACTCCACCAATGGACAAAGAGGGCGAGGAGCCCCTTGGCGGGACGTACCCTGCGAAGAGGTCCGTCAGTCCCACGCAGCTATCTGTTTACACTCTGGGGGACAGAAAGGGTAATAGTTGTGGGAACAGGATATTTTGGCATATATTATTATTCTGGATCGAGAGCGAGGAAAAACTGCTGGCTTTCCTTCTAAAGTTATTGTATTTGCAATTGCTCGCAAGGTCTCCCGGAGCCCAGTGAGGTATTCTGCTAAACACTGAAATAAATAAAAACTGCTGTCTGATTGGCCAGAGATGAATAATTTCTACTACCCCCAGATGTATCCATCTAGGATGCGCTTATTTGTATGATATGTGAACTAATTGTTTAACACTACCCCAGAACACAGCATTGTTCACCCAGGGAAAGCTACACAATAGAAATTTATTGACTCATCACACTACTATTTTTTAGCCAATTACATGCCAGGATTTTTCCTTCGGATATATAACAATAGCAGAAAGATGCTTCATTTCCTTGGGACTATTACTCTCCTGGGTGGCAAAATTAAAATCAGCCTCTGGAAAACCCACTTGTGACAGCGCACAGCAACCCCGAACGGCACGAAGGGGCAGCCTTTAGCCCTGCACGCTGCCAGCAGCGATCGGGAAAGCTGAGCGGGCAGTAAGGCTGGTGCCTTGAGAAACCTGGTGTCCTGTGGCCCAGCACAAAACCTTCTCACCATCTCTGCCCAACCAACACAGGCCATCACAAACAGTGGGGTCCAGAGGTGAAGGGATGGCGGCGATCACTGTGATTACTGACTAATGAGACAGTTGGTAGCAAAGTGCCACGTCACTGTCCTTAAAAGGGGAAAAAAACCCATAAAAAATAATAGAATTGACCTTGCCCAGGCCCTTACAATGGGTGGTAGGGCTTTTGCTGGAGCCCCTGACTGACAGCTGGGTTCAAGTGAGCAGCCAAACCAATAATTTTTTATATATATATATATATATATTTACTTTCTCTCCCCACCAAATGCCAGTCTTCAGGGGATGCGCTGGCAAGTGCAAGGTGGAGCAGAGTATGTAATGGTGTTACCTTCTGGCTTAAAGAGCATGTCAGCTTAATGGTTGGACTCGATGATCATAAAGGTCTTTTCCAACTGGAACGATTCTCTGTAGCTGATATTTTGCACAGCTTATGAAGTATGGAAGACAGTGGAGGGACAACTTTTGGTAACAGCACCTCCCTAACTGCTTGAATGGCACAGAAGGCTCATGCTCACGCACACACAGCACTGGTAACGATCCCCAAGAGAAGTTGGTTTAAAAAAGAAAAATCCCAAACATCTATGAAACGTAGCAGACAGCCCTGTGCTTCCCCTGGCAGCGGCTGTAACTGCTGTGTCCACTAGCCCAAGGCTACTGGCTCCAGTCAGGGTAAACGCACAGCCCTGTGGGAACATCTCCAGGCACCTCGTGCTAAACTCAGTGCTGCTGCTTCCTACGTCCCTTCACACCAGCAGTGTCCCATCTGAACAAGCTGTTTGGGTGATCAGGAGGCTGAGCGAGCTGCACAGGATCCTGCTGTTCAGGGTCTAGTGCTTTTATCACCCCTGTGTAATAACTTAGGCAGATAACCTACGACTCAGACATCCCAGCATGATTCTATCCGCAGCTGCATACATCACATAACAGCTTATCTTGCAAGGGAAACTTTGATGCCTTCTACAGATGCTCCTAGCTTGAGTCTTCCAAATTCATCTCCTTAAAAGAGACCCTGCTGAGAGTCTTTTTTTACTCCAAAAACACCCACTTTACATTTGAATGCTTCTAGTCTCAGCCAAGCCAACTTTGCTCTTAACTGGAGAAGCAGCAAAAGTTTTCAGAGTAAGCATTTTGAGCATTTTCCTTCATGAAGTCTCAAGCATTTACTCATAGCTGGCCTTCTTTGGGCCATCTGTGACTATCCCTGCTTTTCTCCAGAGCCTCTTACTAGCTGCAAGAAGCACATCCAAACAATAAACATCGTAGGTCAAAACACACGTATCTGTACAGCACTAGAGTGGCTCCCCAGCTCTCACAACCCAGCTCGTGACAACCAACTTGAGATACGGGCTCTTTGCTACAGTTTAGACTAGACTGGTGCTTTGGAGCCTGTGGTGACACAGAACCAGCTACAGCACTGCCTCTTCATAACACGCGTGCGCGCTCCTCGCTTCACATTGTGCACGTGAAAAACTTCCATATGCTCAGCTATCATTTTTAAGATGCGGTTTCCTGTTTGCTTTTCCAGTCAACAATCTTCCTTCTAAAGTCTGCAATCCATAAGCACTCCGCAGCCAGTCTGGACTAGGGTTGAAATATCACTTCCAGGTACCATCCCCAAATCTGCCATAAAAACACGTATTTTTCTTATTCTTGACCCCAACACATTTTCAGTCCTTAACCCACAGAGTACTTGTTGCAGTCGGTCGGCGCCCTTCCCGTCTGTCAGAGCTTTAGAAGAATTCCCTTAGAGCTCATTAGATCCAATTTATTAAATTTACCTTCACCTACTGATTTTTATTTTTATTGACTATTTATTGCCTCCACATTCTCCTGTAAGCAAAACAAGAGGAGAAGGGAAGGGAAGAGAGTCTTCATCTCGCTATTCCAAACTTCATCCAGAGTTCTGATCTTCAGGATGACTAAATAATTGGTGCCATTCCCATATATACCTACTGCCTTCAATAACTGTTTGGCTGAATTTGTAGTCTTCTACAAGATAAAAAGACTGTTCTTTACGCTGCTAGCAATCTGGATACATCATTTGGCAAATTGTCATGCCTTTTTAATTATTTTCTGTTCAGGAATGTTGTGTCTCTCCAGAAGGAGCATTTGGCCAGTCACACATGTCTCCAGGTTTCCAGTAAATGAGCTGATGAGTAACAGAGGTGGCTACAGTAGCCTCTCTTTACTGCCTCTAGAAAACCCCCAACAATTCATTTGCAAGGGGCTTGGCCCTGACCCAGAGCAGAGCTCTCAGAGCAAGGAGCCAGCTGCATATCTAACTTGGACCGATACCTGGACCTTTGGGAAGTGATTTAAGAAAGATATGTGCTGTAGTGTGGTGTTTTAAGAGGCTGTGAGCAATTTTTTTTTACATAAAAGCCCTGAAAACATCACTCTGCTAACAAAGTAAGAGGGTCAAAAGCTTAGACTTTTTGTCAGGATTATTAGTGGGGCTGTTTTAAAAAGGACAGCGCCATGGATGGGGCACAGCTAAGTGAGAAGTCCTCCCAAGTTCCAGTCAAGGCTCCGTGTGCGCAGACAGAAAGCACAAAAACAAAAGGAAGGATCAATGCCTGGGCCTCATTTTGGCTAAAAAAGCATTAACTATCAGCTGGATCTGGAACTTCTCTTCCTCTACTGGACTGGCCTCTATGAATCCTGCGAAACCTAAAAAAAGGAACTGTTTTGCAGTGCACTGATTTCCTTCGGTCATTTCTCAGTGTGGGGTACACTGGCAGTGAGCAGTAGGCTCCTGACAGCAAAGATTATTATTGGTTTTCTGTAGAGTCAGACCCCTAAAGATCATGAGTTCTTCAGCAAGGAGATTCCAGTCTGGTGTCCTGCCCTACCATCCCTCCAGTCCTCCCTCTGCTGAGGCTGACAAGTAATGCAACAACTAAAAGAGCCTCCAACTGCAATATCTCAACACAAGATTTTGTCCTGGCTACACTTTTGTTGTTGTTGTTGTTCCTTTTTGTGAAATACACCAACCAGTATAACAAACTCTACTGGTTCACCAACTGATCACCTGTAGGCAGTAGATGTTTACAGGAAAAGCACCATTCCCTTGGTCATCCTGAAGAGCAGAACACAAGTAAACTATCTGAGGGTCGGTCACTCAAGTGTTTTATCTCAGCAGGGTTTGTTTTACAAACTTAAAGTTCAGTACAGACAATAAGTGACAAACTGCAAGGCCAATTAGCTTGCTGGCCATGTACCTCGTGCCTTTGTCCCCTGGATCTCCAGAATCCCATATGAAGAGAAAATAATTAGAAAATTGCATTTGCAATTACTCTCGATGTCATTAACGCGATGCGTTCTATTTTTCTCCCTGCCATATTTCAACCACATGTCTCGAGTTTCTGTTTCCTAAATGACTGTGTTGAGCTCCCCCTGAGCATGTTTATAATCCATGTTTTAAAAAGAAACACATTTTAAATTAAGGGTCACATGACTAGAACTTGAGGAAGCATCTGAAGTTTGCCTTTGCAAACATTCGGTGGGGAGGTGAAGGGTTTGGTGTGTTGGGGTTTGGGGTTTTTTTGGTTTGTTTTTTTTTTTGCAAACTTTCTGGAAAAATAAAACAAACAAAACCAAAAACAACTTTGCTTTTTGAAGATGTTTTCTGGGAAGAGTTTCATTCATATGATAATGCTTTTGATTAGAGAATGAATATCCACAGTATTTGAGTGGGAGAGGCAGGAACACATCAGTGTTTTCACATGGTTTTATGCATCAGTAGCATCAGGAAAAAACCAGCCTCCCTCTTTAGCCTGATGGGTCCTTATCACTCACATATTCCTTATTTCAAGGGACATCACTGGATTTAATACCAAAATATCTATCAAACCCAAGAAGTCCAGATGTAATGTTCCAGATGAAACTAATTTCAACTGTAAAGATCAGGAATGTATAATCTTGAACTAAATCAGAATTATTTCCATGGGACTTGAAGATTCCTGTGCTGATGGTTCTTTGTGGGTTCTTTTCCTTTCTTTTTGGATTTTTCTCAGATGTTATATCATTTATTTGGGTCTTAGAAGATTAAGAAGTATGTCTAGGCCTCAACACCACGGTGCCTGAGTGTCTCCTGAATTATTAAAAGCAGATATAGCAACAACATGAACATCTCTGTTTATGTAGAGTGCAATCGTTAGTACTCTGACCCCAGTTCAGAAAAGGATATATAGCCAGAAAAAAAAATTAATAAAATCAACATATGCTTAACTAAAACATTTGTATGAACCACATGGAAGTGGCAAGATTTAAGTGCACAACTGGAGCTAAGGAAGGGATTTCTGTGAATTGTGTATTTCATTGCATATTCAACTATCAGTGCCTCAAGAAAGTGGAACTGCAGAAAAACTCCACTGGATGTTGAATAAGAACTGTAACATCAGACCAATTTCCAGACAATTATACATTGCCTCCAAGTTAGAAAGGAGTATAAAAGTTCTGTTTGTCCAACTGCTTCTCGCAGACTTTGTATCTTTCTGCAGAGCTTCGCTCATTCCAATGGACGTGGGTAAATGGAACCAGGAGTGAATGGTCCATTTCTTCCAGCCGCGAGACAACAACCCAGAAGAAAATTTGAGGCTCAAGTTAGTGGCAAGTGAATTAAAATTATAAACTTCCAAGCATGATTTGTGGTCTTTGGAAAGTGTAAAAAGATGAAATAGTACATTGATTTATATTGGCTTACAATGCCTTTGTCAGCTGCAGAAAAGGATCAGTAGTCAGTGATGATTTCCATGAGGAGCTCATGCCAAACTCTAAACTATACAGTAATAAAGCTACCAAGACCCCGTATAGAATTCAGCAGCTCTCAGGGAAACAGTGAATTCTGTTCGAAGTTCTTGCACTGAGCTACAAAACTTTGGGTTCGCATCAATAAATTCTGGTTGAGGACAAAGCTTGATCTCCTTTCTCCAGTTTTCTAGTCACAAAGCCACGTGCTGCATCTGAATAAAACTTCCACTCATTCGCTAAAAATCTACCCCATCCAGCCTGACCCAGTTGTTTTGCCCCTACATTTCCAAGAAAATAAAGCTCTTTGGTGATTTTCGCAGAGATTTGCAGTCAATTTTTTATGTATTTAGGAAGAGCAATTCAGGAAAACATCTTTATTAATAAACAGCTTAACTTGGGGGTTATGGGGCTGTTGTCTTGCTGGAAAAAACCCTAAAAGTCAGTTATTTCTCTATGCTCTTTATTTGTAGATCTCTGCACACACTTCCATTTTCACACCCAGGCCCAGCAGCGAGATCCACACCCCGACTCCTGGGGACACTTGTGGAGGTTTCTCCATCCCAGTCACATCTAACCAGGTGCCAGCATTTGCACTGCTTATTGCAGGCTGCGACTGGCTACTGAGGTCTCACTGCTGACCACCTTGACTCTGAAGGCAGCACGGCCCTGTTAGGTCTGACTCTGAATTTCAAGATGAATTTCACTTTCCAACACAACAAAAATGAAGCCACTAGATGGCACTTGGAAAACATGGGTTTGCACACTCTGTCCTGATCGCTGAGGACCTGGGGCTGAATCATCATGCACTGTGAACACAGAATCCCAGCATGGGGGGGCTGGAAGGGCCCTCTGGAAGTGATCTGGTGCCACCCCCCTGCTCCAGCCAGCAGGGTCACCCAGAGCAGGGGGCCCAGCAGCACAGGGTCCAGGCGGGG
>JANIJG010011701.1:0-12860 GCA_024611175.1 Megaceryle torquata | reverse complement strand
ATGTGCATTTATATTTATTGGGAAACCTAGTTCTACATTAGGAAAACTCTCCAGCTAATGCAAGATTTCCTGGCTTGAGCACAGAAACAGACTATGATAGAGGTACTGAAATCTTTATGAATATGATAAATATCCATCAGGATGTTGCAGATCTACCAGCCGTACTTCAGGACAAAAGAGTAGATTAGATAACCTTGTGAAATCCTTTCAAGCTACGTCCCAGCTTTTTCCTCCAAGGTCCTCTGCAAGCTTTTGTGGAGTCTTTCCTTCTTCCCCCATGCAGCAATGTACCCGTGCATTAGTTTCACAACTCGGGTCTTAAACTTTAATAGGCTTCTGTCTGTAGTTCCACAGCTTTTGTGGACTACTTCAGAGTTAACCTTCCCTGTGTGTGCACTGAAGTAACTTTTGATCCTTTGTTGCCCCATTAGTCTTCGGAGCTTGTCATGGAACATGCTGAAAATATTCCTTAAAAAGAAAGCCTTAAATGAGCAAAAAACAGAGTCAACCTGCAGGGGAGAGCTGAGTTCCTTCCAGCAGCCTAAGTTTTCCCTTCTGTCTAGGGATGGATATGTAGTTTAACCTCTTCACAGAAATGTCAGGTGTACTTTTCATACTCTGAGGCTGCGTTTCATTGTTGAATGTTTGAACTCAGCACTGAATAAAATCTGAGAGATTTTCTTTGAGGGCCTTCAGTAACATTTACAAGTATCAGCAGCGCAAAATTTACCTTAGCACCTCTTCCGTATGCCACATTTCTAAGTCCGTGGACACAAATACACATTTTATGCAAACATACAATTCAATTTTAGTTCAGGTTCACAGAACAAATAACAATATAGCTTTATAATTATGTTTTCTCATTTCCAAAAGAACTGAAGAAACTTTATATAACTTTTCGTTTCGCCTTTTTTTTTTTCTTTCTTTCTGTATAAGCTTCCACCCTATGTTATTTAACTAGGTAAAGACTGTAGTTTCTTTCCTTCACTGTTTGCTTTTTGGGTGATGTACACATTGGCTATTTTGGCTGCAGGAATTTGGACAGCAGCAGCTAGATAACAAACAGGTTAGGTTATTGACATGGACACTCGTATTGATCACGAACCCTGTAAAAGTTGCTCAAAGCTTATCTATTGAATTTGGGTTCTGATTATCCTTTGGTAATTTTGTAACCAGTCTCAAATACACACATATTTATTTTCAGTTACAGGCACTGGAAATCCCCTGATATTACTTGGAAGAAATTAAAAAGCAAAATAATTTAAAATATATTTCAAAAAAATAGATATGAAATTCATAGTTCAGAACCAAAAGGTCACAGCTAGTGTGCAGCTTTCTAGTGCTTATATCACCTTAAGAAAAATCTTTGCTCATCAGATCATTGCAGCAACTTTTCCTAATAAAGCTAATTGCAAAGGAAACTCCTTGAATATTTTTTCCTTTTTTCTTTTTTTTTAAATTTATCATGTTTAATTGATTTTTTACTACTTTTACATGTCAAAGTTGAAAATCAGATGAAAGAAACTCAAAGTTATAGTCTAGAAATAAACACAAATACAATGTGATGAAGAACTTTTCCTCCCCTTGCCCCCAGCCTTCTGCAGAGGGTCAAGTGATAGAGGTTTGTGGTTATGGAGCTGCAGATGGTACAAACCCTGAGCTCCTGCCTGCATGTGGAGAGAAATTCTGTGTATACAACTCATATTGAACTAAGAGGCTGAAAGAAGCTGTTCTGGAAAAGTCCTGTAATGGAAAAACAGGATATGTAGCCTCCAGGGAGGGTCAAACCTCCCCTGTCCACACTTTCCCTGTGCATCCTGACTGCACATATCATAAACATACCAGCTGCAAGTGCATCCATCCAGGTTGAGTTACAGGAGGCTGAAGTGCCTTTAAGGGTTGGTCAAAAGTTGGGTGAAATTTGCAGTGATTAGCTGCTGAGTGTGATGTGATGATGTGATGTGATCTGATGCCTCCCATGCCAGCATCAGTGGAACAAGCAAGATGTGAGCTCACAGAGCAGCTTTCTGATTCAGTGAGCAGATGGCAGTGGAGTGTGCTGGGGAAGAACCCAGAGTTTTCATCAAGTTTTCTGTTAAAAAAATAGAACTGTCACATAAGATCTCTTGCAGAGAGAGTGTTCAGTAGTAATTTTGCTGAAGACTAATTGTTCAGTGGGAATTTGGCCTGAGACTAGTCTGAAACCTCAAACACACTGAGATGAGAAGCTCTTTCTTCATTTCTGACAGCTTGCCTGTGTATCTAAGTGCACACACCTGCCCTTTCAGTTCATCCCCAGTCTGCTGATTGCTGTTGACCAAAACAGGCCTGTCATTCCAGCACTGTTCTACTCTGACCTGTCACAAATAAGAAGCCTCTTTTCAAAAGCTGCATTACTTTTGAAAATGATGAGACAGGGACATGCCACTCTGACAGCTTTGGTAATAGTACCTAATTAAATGCTTGTGAGGTGGTACTGTTAAATCTGTGCTAGATGTGGCCAGTTGGAACAAAACCAGTCCTGTCCAAAAGCAAAACAGGATTTAATGTCATATGCTTTTAGTCACATGTTTTAATTTTAAGTAGTCCTGCAAGGAGCAGGGATTTGGACTTGATGATCCTTATGGGCCCCTTCCAATTTGACATATTCTCTGGTTCTAAGAGTTTAGAAACTTAACACCCAGAGCTGTGATTCTAGAAAGAGGCAGCTCCTGGAGAAAAAATCAGACAGGTTGGCAGCAGCATGATCAGAGTGTGGATAACTATAGGTGTTCAATTAGGTCTGTAAGGTTTTTTTTTTTCTTAGTACTGTCCTTACTTCAATGTTGCTTCTCTTCAGATTAATGACCTGGTGGTTATATTTACTCAGTGGATAACTTGGACCAAGAAGTGAACAGGCTTTATAAGACCCAGGACATGCAATGAATAAGGACTGAGAATTATGGCTCCCCAAAAGCCAATGGAAATCTCTTCAGCAGGAATGGCGCACAAGTTTCCAACTAAGGCTGAGATTGCCAAGAGCAATTATGGGTTGTTATTGGGAGCTACAGTTTGCACAAAATCTATAAACACTAGGAATTGCACTTGAACACTCTCACAGTTGCTCATTATTTCTGCGGCATTAGTGGATCAGGGGTCAGAGCTGCCTTCTGTACATCACAGAATATGAAGCAAAAGAGAGAGAGATTTGCCTTTATACAGATATGCGTATTTCTGTACCTCTTCAAGCTTATTTAAAACTCTAAACATTCTCCAGTTTTCCATTAACATAGCCCTGCAAGTGTTGGGGGCTTTTCCAATAACTTTAGTGAGAAGCAGATCAGGTCTGTAAGGAAAAGAAGTCATGTGAAAGACATGCACACTTCACTGGGATACAGAGCACTTTGCAGTGTGAAGAGGAGCTGAGCCTGGCTTTCAAAAATGAAGGAAAAAACAACTAATTTTTTTTTGGGGGGGGGGGAATATTCCTCAAGATAATTTAGTTGTAACATGTTACAGCTCTTCCTTTAAATGCCTGTTTCTGAGAATTATAAGGTGGCCTTGCCTTTTCCAGTAAATCCATTTGCCCAAAACTCTTGCACAAAAGGCTCAGAACAAATAGTACTCCTACTGGAGAACAGCTTGCTGAAGCAGTTCTTGCATAGGAAAGGTCTAAAGGTTTATCTCAATAATTAGTATACTCAGCTACTGGAAAGCAAAACGTGCTCCCAGTCGCTGGTATAACACATGAGCAGATGTCGTGCTCAACCTGAGAACTGCCTTCTTGATAGATTATGTGTATGAAAGGTATTTGTGATAATAAGACTGAAGAAAAGCAATCCTTCACTTGATTTATGCTCCCATAAATGTGGGTTTGGCAACTTCGCCCTTTTCCTTACCAGCCCTTGAAATATTTAACTGTTAAGTTCCTTAACATGGGCTTGTGTATTGCAAACCTGAACTTTGTTTTTGTTGTGGCTCATTTAAGGTCCTGATAATTCATATTGGAAGGAACATATCAGCCCTCAGTGTATTTTTTCTCTTTGTATGCCACTGTCAAATGAAAGAAATTGTAAAAACACAGAGGGCTTTTTAGCTTTCACAGGCCTTGCAAAGGCAGAAGAAACTCATTCCAGTGCTTAAGCAGTTAGGATCATTTCTGGCTATGCATATAGTGCAGTGAGTAAAGGTTGATACAGCTGGGCTCAAATTAAAGTCATTCTGACTGCAAGTGCTTTAAAAAGAAAAGAGAGATGGGAAATTACTTAAGCAACTTAATAAAATAAAATGGCAAGTTTTCCTTCACCATGGGAGAGGCCATTGTCTTTGGAGAAGAGCAAGGTTTTCTTGATTAAAACTTTAGTCACTGGAAAATACAAATTTATTAAAATCTAAGCTTTTTAAAAAAAAATAATTGATTTTCACCAAATTAATTTCCAGGAAGAACTTTTGCCTGGGCCATGGGAGAGCTGGGCTGAATTCTTTGTCCCAAGAACATGAGATTGCATCTCTCTCACCCCTGCAATTTTGGCTTTCTTCGGCAACTAGGATGTTCTTTAGGCTTTCTGTTGAAAAACTTGAGAATATTTAATCTTCAATTCAGTGTGCTAAGAAAAGAAATATCTAGCTCTTTGATATCTTTGCTGAAAAGGTAGAGTTTTTTTTCCTCATAAGTTCTTTGGAATTTGGAGTGAGAGTCCAAATTTTGCACTAAATCAAGTAATTCTCTGGTAGTTGCTCTTTGAGTTCACATCCAAGTTCAAGGTATTACTGGGATGTGTGGCTTGCCACAGATCTTTTTGGACTTCCTCTCAGTCTGTACTGATAAAGCAACAAGAAAGAACTATGTTTTCCCAAGTCACTTGGCCATTTCTGTCTGAGAATTCATTCATAGATTGTAATAGCTGGAACATCACTGTCATGGGCCAGGAACAGATTCAGTGTGTCATAGTGTGAAACAGTCGTGCTTCTTGAAACATCTAACCTGGCACTTTTGTATGAGTCAGCTGCAGGATGAATGGAATTCACACCTGAATGGCTTAATTATCAAAGTTGATCACTGAGCTCCAGAAATGCCATAAGAATGTGATTTCCATGATGCTTATGATATTGCATGTTATTCATTTTTTTCTTCTGTTTAGCAAGAATTTTCTCCATTATCTATGGAGTAACAGGAGGCTGATCTCCCTCTGCACCTGAGAAAAGCTGCAAAGTTCTGTCATTTCTATCCTGGAATCGCTTTTCTTTTCCTTGAGTGATAGCACCAGACTTCTACAAGGGACAGAAGATACCAGCATCCTCTTTCCCTCCCACTGTACTTTGCAATTTCATTCGAGTCCTGTTAAGAAAAAGTAGGTGGCATATCACACTGTCTGACATGCTGGTTCAGGTCACTGGTGCTGCTAACCCACCAACAGAGCTCTCAGGGGCATCCTACTGACATCTGTGCTGGGATCTGGGACTTTTAGCTTGTTGCTCTCGAAGAGGTGAAGTAACAGTCTTTGTGTGTGCTATGGAATTATTTAGGCTAGTCAAACACAATAAAACATGCTGTAAGAGCTACAGAAGGGTCTTCTTAAATCTTCTCACAGAACTGTCTGGTAAAGTTATTTACATTTACTGTAGAAAAATACAAAGCATTTTTGTGCCTATGAAAATCATATTTGCTGTATGGACAGCTGGCTTTTCATCAGCTGTCTGTGTTCAGGAAAAGCACATTAATATCACTGTGTCTCCTTCTCTGAAAGCACAAGCTCAGTGATAAGCAGTAGTCTGTCAGATGGGCTAACTGGTATTGCTAGGAAAGGAATGGAGAACAGCACTAAAAAGGTCAAGGTTCAGCATAAGGTTATGTACATCAAAAAATGATAGGAGGTCGCATCAAAGCAAGCACAGCAGTGTCTTGGTAATAGCGTACAGTTCTCATCCTATCATCACCAACAAAATATAGTGTAGGTGAAGATGTCATAGATGACCAGTGGCATGGGGTGGCTTCACTAGAAGGCTTTTCAGCTTGGAAATGATGAGAGGATCCTCTGAGTCACGAATGGTAATGGAGAAAGTAAGCAGGAAAATATGTGTTCATTCTTTCTCACATAATGAGAGCGGAGGGTGTCTAGCTGAATTATTGAGTGGCAGATTAAGAAAAAACAGCAAAGTGTTCCTTTTTAATCACAGCATGTGATTAGTGTTTAATGATTAACATACAAGTAATTTCCATGGAATGCTGTGGAGACCAGAAAGATAAGAAATTTAAAAAGTGACTAGACAGAGATATGGAGGGAAAGTTAACTAGTAACTACTGAATATAGCCATGACCTTTTGCTAACAGGATGCCTGAAACGCTATTACTGGAAAATAGGAGAGTTTAACAAATGCAGACAGACTTTTATTAGGCTTCTTCAGCTAATATTTTTACAAGTACCTGTGCTGGCCATAGTCAGAGATAAGAGATTGTCTCAGGGGCTCTGTGGCTCCTAGATTTGACCTTAAGTGTCTGTTCTTCTGCCACATTTGCTCTAGCAAGTGTCAATTTTTAAATGTTTCAATATGTTAACCTATAAGCTACTCTGCAGACAAAACATGGGTCAATGATTTCACTTTAGTCAGTGGCTGCTGGAAAAAAAAAAAGAGACTTGCTTTCACTAGAAACAGATACAGAATCAGCATAAGATCGGGTAATGCCCCATCTGTGCATATCAACACAAAGAGAAGTGAGAAGGCAACTCAGTGGAGAGAAGATATGAAAAGGTTTCCAATTGACATTGAATGTTAATGCCAGAAGTCTGTGCCTAAACCAGACTCTCAGTTATTCAGTAGACAGGTAAGAGGTTAAAACAACATAATGTACTGCTTGCTGGTTAGCATAACATAAGAAAGTCTTATGTTCTGCCATCTTCTGGGGCTCCTTAGAGAAATGGCTGGCTTAGTTTCCTGTTTGGACTTCTTAAAGGATACAAGTAGTAAACGATGTGGCACAATGGAGGGATTAGCATCTGGACAGTGCTTTCTCTTCTGCCACAGCTCTTCCCTAAACACAGCAATAATTTTTAGAAGTCACAAAAGTGAGGTGGCCATGCTGCCTGTGTTCATGCACATGGCATTTTATTCTTTACCAACTGAAAGAACTTGTGCCATGGATTTGGTCATTACCTTATTTTAAAGGACCAGCCACAGCTCTGCATTCTTCACTAGAAATTAGACCTGTGATAGGAGAAAGAATCAACGAAGTGAAGATATAGATGCTGTTCTGCTTGTGATAAAACAGTCTTTGCATTAGGTAACACTAGTCAAACATTTGACATTTGTGGGAGTGTTTCTAAGCTGACAAGTTTTTATGATGTCCCCTGGCTCCTGGATAGGAGCTAAACCAGGAAGAGAGTAGAGTTCTGCCATACTGAGGTATCAATACCTAATAAACACACA
Source organism: Megaceryle torquata (assembly GCA_024611175.1). Classification (NCBI taxonomy): domain Eukaryota; kingdom Metazoa; phylum Chordata; class Aves; order Coraciiformes; family Cerylidae; genus Megaceryle; species Megaceryle torquata. Next base: position 5,456 of record JANIJG010011701.1, on the reverse strand, counting down.
AAGAGTGAGAATGATACCAGACACACCCCTGATATCTGCTGGTGAAAAAACTGTCACCTTCAAGTAATGACTGCTGCTGACCAGGTCCTTTGCTAAGATCAACATTCTGAACATACACGTGGAAGCTGTTAATGGAGTTTTTGTACTTCTGCAAAATGAAAACCAAAAAAGACATGAGTCAACTCAGAAGCAGCACCCTAGTGAACAAAAGATGTAAGATATCCATGGTCTCCATAGACATTGGACAGGCTGCCTCACAGGTGTTACAGAAACAATGTTATGGGAAAGATTTACCGTTAACTGCACTATTTTAAAGCCAAAGTCATGCACGAGGTAGTCCAGAGGTCCAGGGCTATATGAGTTCTCCTGTCAGCTCAGGTTTACTCTCTGTTTAACTATAAGCGCATTACTATGTTTAAATTGTCATTGCAGGTGTATTACTAAAATGCAGAGAAAAATCCTATGACACTGCCTATAGGAGTTCAAACTCACAAGCAATTAAAAATTTATATTCTGATTCTAGGTCCCCACCAATTACCCAAAGTAAGGGTGGAAGTGTGAACTACTTCATGTAGTATATTAACCACAGTTTGGCTGACTAACTGAACCCCTAACTAACCTTTTCAGCCACCTTCTAGACTCAAAGGAGGCACTTGTGTCAGTCCCTCTAGTTCTGGATTTTTAAGCATTTGTATTGTGAATCTGAATAGAGTATCAGTTTAGCTCTCAAAGCAAGGTTTATTTTCCATAGAAAACAATGTTGGGGTCACTTACTATGTCCTGGAGTGTATCCATGATATGGGTTCAAAGAATAGCAGATACCTGCAGCTGAACCACAGGGACACACTCAGCTCTTGGATGCTGAAACCTCAGGACTATAAAGAATAAACTATAGTTGTCTTCATAAATCCAACATAAAACAATATTGGGAGGCAAGGGGGAGACAAAAGTGGTTGGAAGATAAGTTAAAAAAATTGTCACAAATTATGATTTTCTCCACAAAAGTCAGCCCATATTGCTCAGGGAACTTTAGATGCACAGTGCTGAATTATGGTAGTGTTTGAGCCACCTCATGGGCTTTCCAGTTCCATTTTCCATTCCAGTTTTGTGGGTTTAAGATCACTTGACAGGGTGCTGGGCCATCTCATTTAAACTGTATATAGATATAGTTTGAACTATATATACATATATAGTTTACCACAAAAGGTTGGACTAAATGATACTTGAGGTACCTTCCAAGCTGGTATTCTATGATTTGATGATGCTTATCTCTTGAAACTCCAAAAAAAAAAACCCAGCACAATCTCTCAGTTGTGTTGCTTTTTTGACCTACTTGGTTAACCAAAATTCAGCATCCTGCGGGTAGTCTCTATCTGGAGGAGAGATTGATGATGGACTCAGATATCTTTGATGCACTTCGTTCATGTTTTGCAACAGCAGAGTCCTGTTTCCTGACTGCAGAGTGCTTGTGTAGGAAATGGTTTTTACTCACAGTTACAAATCCTCTTTCAGTGAGTTTTATTATTCAGCTTATTAGATTTATTCTTGAACTAAATGTGGTTGTTCATTCCATGTTTAACTATATGCTGCATATCTGCTATATAACTTCTTATAAATTAGCTGACATTTTCTGGTCATTTTGTTTGAGCAGTTTGCAGGAAAGCTGGTCACTACTACTGATCACTATTTTGACACAGTGGACTCACAGAAATTTGTATCAAAACAGTAAAACATCTTTTGCAAGCCTGTGAAATGAGAGTGACCAATAAAGCTGTGTTGCAGAACAGCAGGCACAAAAGCACAGGTTGTTATCTAGCAGTATTTTGTTGAAAGCAGAAAACCAGAGTGACTGCAGCACTGAAACTCTTGTCAGAGTCACCAGGAATTGGCTACAGAACAGAGAAAAGGCAGAAAAAATCGTTCACCTCAAGACAGTAGGATTTGGCATCCTAAGAGCTATAGGCATTTCCTGCAACTGATGGAGAGGGTATCTATTGCAGGAACCAGTGTCTCCACACAGCAGTGTTGACCTGACTTACTATGTTCTGTTTTTATAGTGCTGACACATGTCAGGGAGTTATATTAGAGAAAGGTTACTGAGTTGGTCTGTTTGTCTAAGAAAACCTGTACAGTTGCCTGCAGGCATCAAACACTCCTAAACTGACAGCCTTTCCAGACAGATGTCATCTCCACCTTGTTACCTGAACAGCTTTTGTGGTTGCTTCTTAACAGTCTGAGCTCCATGAGCTCTCCCCATGTACTTTAAGCCTTCCTGCTTGTGTGGCAGTTTCTACATGCTGTGTAGCATATGACCATACAGTTGAAAGTAAGATTACGGTGTTTGCTACATTGTCCTTCAGAGCTCTTCTAAGAATCCCAGCTCTCTGTCCCAGTTCTCTCTTCTGAAGAAGAGACATATTGTAAGACACAGAACTGTGGGACAGCAGAAAGTAGTCTTCTTGTGCTCAAGCTCTGCCAAAAATGGGTAAAATACAAGAGCTACAACAATGGATGAGGTTGAATCCCATTCAGTAGGGCTTCCAGGCTTGGGATGGACAGCTGGCAAAAGTCAGGGATATTCAGCAGACATGGATTTGAGGACACAGCATGTTGACAGAATATGGAAGGGATGCTAAGATGCTCTTACAAGTGTATATATCCTTCTGGAACTGGAGGCAGAATAAAAGAGAGCTCTTATGAACTCCTAAGTATTAAGCACTCCCACCATGTTGGCTGAGAATGTATTTTCCTGTAAAGTTTAGACACACAGAACCAGGATTGTGAAAGAGGGTGGAAGAGCTCCAAGGATGAATAATCAGAGAACTTCAAGCATATGCTGTCCAGCATGAAACTCAAAATCTGCACCCTGAACAAAGTCTGGTGGAGGGAGAGAGACTAAAACCATGGTGTTTTAGCTAGAAGGATAGAAAAAACATGTTCAGAGGCCAACAAAGAGAAAGAAGCTGAACATAGCATAAGAAAAATTCTCCTTCACCCTCTTCTTCAATGGGGGCTTCTGTGAGGACAACCCACACGTGCAGGCTCTCAGGAATCTGTGGTCATGTCAGAGTGGCAAGGGCTTCTTTCTGATGAATGATGCTCCAGTGTTTTCAGGAGGAAAGCCCTGAATCTTTGTATGAAGACAGAATAGCTCAGATGAAGTACTAAATGTATTTAAGATACAAAAGAAATGAGATGGAGTGCGGTGAAATGAAAATCATAGCTCTCTGTGGAATTAGATGCTACTTTTCAATTATTTTGTTGTTGTTGATTGGTTGGTTGTTTTTTTCTGCATTTGGTTTTGTTTTGGGGTTTTTTTTTTAATTTTTGCCAGTTGTTCAGTTCACCTGGATCCACAGGTGTGGGTGCGGAGATGCAAGCCCTGCAAGTCTTGAAGTTATAGTACACTCTATAATTCCACTTCTTGAGATTACTGGTTTCTTCTGAATGCCAGAAGGCTGCCTGTCTGTCTGTGCTCTGTCAAAGTTTCTCTCTCCCCTGTGTAATCAAAGCAAGTCTAGTCATCACCCTGAGTTATTTTTAACCTTTAGAAAGGAAACTTCTAAAATGGTGTCACAGGAAATGGAATAAATGGGGCAGATTTAAACAAACAAACAAACAAACATGTGCCTAAAATGATACAGTTTTCTCCAGCAATTCTTTCTTAGACTCTACTTAAATATAGTTTGATATATGAACTACATCTAAAACTTATATTATTGCTGTAGTTTATGTGTAACAAGCTTTTGTTCAAAATACATCGAATTAGAGGGTGATAGTTTAATTTGCAATGTTCAAATCAAGTCGTGGGCTTGAACTCAGAGTCTTTGAAAGATGCTGGAATAGTTTTGTTCTTGGGAAAATGACATTTCTGGCTCAGGCTGTAAAGTCTTTCACAGAATTACTGTGCTTAACACAAGGGAGTTTGGCAGTGGCAGTAGGTAGCTGCGTTTGCTCTGTGCCTGGCTGAGGGCTCCTGGGAATGCACCAGGCTCAGAGGAGCACTTTGAACTCAGGCTGCATAGAAATAGTGCACATTTTTATGGAGGATACTGGAAATTACTGAACACTTTCTGAAAGGACTTTTCTAGCCAAGAAAGATCCCAAGACATCTTTTTCATCAGATTTTATAATAAAGGCAGATAGAAACCACACTGCATTCTGGAAGGCTTGAACACTGGTTACACCTGATATTTCCTCTTGGGAATACCAGCAATTTAATTTTAAACCTTCTTGCATGACGCTCATATTATCTTCCTTTCTAATATTAAACATGTCTTTAGATGAATACACAATGAACCTTCATGGTGATGCACTGAAGGCAATGAACTGGAACTGAAGTAAAATTTCAAATATTGTGTATCACATAAATCCCAATTAAAAGAGAGAGAGGCAAAATCAATATAAAAATGTAGAAAAAAAATATGAGGTTAGTGAATAAGTCATTGTACAAGGATTAGGTTCTGATTCTGATCAGCGGAACACTGATTATTCAAAGGTTTTAAAAAAGCTTATTGTGCTGAATGTTTTCAAATTGTTAGACTCAACAAGAAAAATAATAAGTGAATGGTTCACGATGTAGCCCTGTATATGCAAAAATTCATATTATAATTTGTAATTACTTCATTTATAATGTAACTTGTATTAGCCCTGTATTAATAGAAGTTTCATTTCAAAACATAGAGATAAATTTAAAAAGAAGAAAAATTAAAATTCTTAAGTACCGGGATGCAATTAAAAGCAGATGTTACTTCAAATGAGATGGTGCTGTCACTTACACAATACAGTCCCATTGCTCACACAGTTCATGTACAGGATCATGATTACCTCTGTAAGTACAGTGAAGTACAAAAAACTGATAATAAATTATTTATTTTTTCTGACTTTCATATCCAGACTATTTGTCTGTTAAGATGATTCAAAGTTCTCCAGCTTTCATTTCTCATGCTAATCTCAAGCAGTAACTCAAGTCAGTCCAGTGACTTATTTAGGAACAAACAAATGATGATTGAGATGAAGGTCCATCAGGGGACTCACACAAGGTAAGTCTGTCTCCCCCATGCATTAGGACCAGCTGCTACAAGAAAAAAAGGAGAGTAATTGTAGTTGGTGACTCCCTTCTGAGGGGAACTGATGGCCCCATATGCTGTCCAGATCCACATCATAGGGAAGTCTGCTGCCTCCCTGGGGCCAGGGTCAGATATATTACTGGGGAACTGTCTGGTCTGTTATGGCCATCGGACTATTACCCTCTGTTGGTTATCCAGGTTGGTAATGATGATGTTATGGAAAGAAACCTGAAAAGAATTTAAAAAAGACTTCAGGGACCTGGGGAGATTGTTTGGGGACTCAGGAGCCCTGGTGGTGTTCTCTTCAATCCTGCAAAATCACAAGCCCTTGTTCTTGTGGGGGATCTGAATTTACCAGACATCCACTGGAAATATAACACAGCAGAC
>JANIJG010011700.1:25790-45683 GCA_024611175.1 Megaceryle torquata | reverse complement strand
TATAAGGTCCCCCTTCCTCCTGATTTCCCCCCTGCTTCTCTTTTCAAAAAAAAAACCCCAAAACAACCACCCTCCCCCCCCCCCCCCAAAAAAAAAACCCCACAGCAAACACCCAAACAAACCAAACCAACAACAACAAAAACCACCCCCCACACACACACAAAAAAAAACCCAAACAAACAAAAATCAAAAAAGACAATAATTTTAAATTCATACTTAGAATTACAGGAATGCTTGCATTGCAACTACTTATTTTTTGTAAAACCACTGAAATCCAAACATAACAGGTAAAAGTGCAGTAGAATTTCAAGAAGCTTTTTGACAAAGACCCTCATGAAAGGCTCTTACAGAAACCAATCTTCCTTGAGATAATAAGGAAAGCTTGCTTATACATTAATAACTGTTCAAGAAATAGGAAATGAAGGCTATGTGTGACGCAATCCTTTAAGTGTATCTTTGTCATTATTTTGTTACTACAGGCCACACTGAAATACGAGTAGGTAAATGAAATCAGCTCCGTACTGGAGAGAGCTAGAGAAGACCAGAGATCCCTTTGATCATGATTAGTTACAAAGTTTCCTTTTCAGTATGTGAAAGAGAACAAAAGTGGGTTTTTTTCAGATAAGAGTATGTGTGGGGATATTTGGCATTGGAGGGTGGGGTGCTTTTTTACATAATTTTGTGTATTGTTTGATATGGAATTTCTAAGGTAACAAATGAAACCTCCTCAGGCTGATATTTAAAACTCCTATTACCAAATTTTTTTCTTGGATGGCTTTGAAACTAAATCCCTTTTACCTTGGAACCTATGAAAGTGTTGCTGTCAAAACCAAACTCAATTAATGTATTTATTTGTCCAGAGTGACAAAGATCACTGCATTGTCTGAGTTTCCATATACTGTGCTCATTAACGCAGTCTTAACCCAATTCTTATAATTAATCACTGACAGTTGATTTTCTTTGATTATATTTGGTTTTCTTGCCCAATACACCTAGAAAAAAGTGCTGGGATTAATCTGTTCAATTTGTAATAAGCACAAGATAGCCTTCATCTAAATAACATGTAACTAATAACATCTAAATGACCTTTAGTCCTTCATACCCTGAATTTACAGCATTTTGGAATAATGATTCTCTAAATCAGATCTTTCCTCTAAAGAAAATTTCAGTAGTATGAGCACAGATCAAGAAATGCAAGAAGCTGTGATACATAGACATGTCACTCTGATTCCATGGCCACAGTAGGTTATTTTAATCCACTGCCTTACTCTAACATAACATGTCTAGCAAACATTGATTTGCAAAAGCATTCCAGTCCTCAGAAACAAGCAATTGATATTCTCTGTCTTCTTCACTTGGGTTGAACTAACTTGTAAATTCAATTAATACCAAAGATAATTAAATTATTTCTTCTCTGACTGGTCACTGGACAGCAGCTGTGATTATTTGCCATCCTGGTGAATATCAGAACTAAAATAGGTACTCCAGATATTGGTTAAAAAATTAAACAGAATTCTCTGATGTGTAATTTTTTAAGGTGTAAGGATCTCAGAATTTTTCCCCAAAAATAATTTCTAATAAAGATGTCTCTGGCCTGTTACAGATACACCTAATTTCATCCTCTCAATTCTATTTCTTCATTTGCCCTATGAATTACATTGAATTAATCTACATCTTGCTAGGAGAAACACTGTATTTCAAATAAAGTTTTGGGAAGACATATTTAACTTTGTATTAATCTATTGTAGTTGGTCAGCATGATTTTGGGGGGGGGGTGTTCGGTTCGGGTTTTGTTTTGTTTTTTTTAATCTGAGTGTGAGTTAGCTGGTTATTAAAAGCATTTTTATATCTTAAAATCCTTCAGAGCCCTTAAACCCGCACAGCCCTGAGGCAAAGTCTATCAAGTTCACAGACATCAGATGTCCAGTAACAATTTTATAAATCTGCACAGCTACAGTTATCTCTTTAAAGTTCATATAGCCCTAAGGCAGTCCATCATTCACAGCATGGCCAGAAGGCAAAAAGACAAGCAGGAGGTATTATGTACAGAGGAAGACTTCACTGCATCAGAACAGGAAGGAGCAGCACTGGAGATGGAAGCAGGTGACAGAATAGGTGCACCTGCCCCTATGGAGTCTGCAGATGCTCCCTGTATCCCTGTCCTGGCAAGTAGAGATATAATATGTGATACATAAACAAACCAGTCTGATTTTTATTTGGACATAAGTTTGTGTGCTTCTCGCCACCTATTTGCAAGACAGGAAGTGTTTACTATTCTCACTATAACCAGGATAATGACTATTACGTGAAAGGATACAATTAAATTCAAAATGTCACAACAATTAGGAAAATGGATATGAACTTGAAATTTGAAGCTATTGCAGTTAGTCTGACACAAAGAACTTGTGAAGTAAAACACATAGAAGAGTAGAAAACCCCAGATGCCATTTATTATTAACACCATCACACCACAGAGAGTGAATGATTTCTCCTTCCTCTCCCAGTGGCAATAACCTCACCCACATAATACCAGAGCTTTCAAAAGTATGCTTAAAGGATGTTGCAAGAGATGATAGCTGAGTACAAGGAAGCAAAAGATGCTAAAATAAAGTGATCATTGTTAGTTGACAGACTCAGCCTTCTTTCAGCTACTTGAGCATTACTAGGAGTTCTGGGCACAGAGAAAGAGAGGACCACAAGAAAGCATGCAGCCAAAATCAGTATTTATGATTACAGCTGTATTAGTTCAAACTACTCACCAATTTATTTTTTTTCCTGTCAAATTAAAACTGAAGATGGAAAATTGATCACAGGAGAACAGAAAATTATTTTCTGTCTGTGGCTTCATCTTCAGGGTTGTCTTAATACTCTTGTTGAAAACAACAGTAGATAAAATAGAACATTTAGAGATGAGAGAGACATCACTGAATTGATGCCAAAGCAACATGAAGATTTACAGTATATTTACTTTATAAATGGATAATATCACTGGATTTGTCTTCAAACATTAAAAGCTTCTAGATAGTTCCTGCAACAGTAGTTTCTGTTTTTACAGTATAAAAATATACTATAAAATTTAGATTGCTTTTAATAATGACAGAAAGCAGGGAAGTCCTAACATTATCACATTAGAGAGGGAATCTGCTTTCATTCTTACACAAGTAGTTTATTTGGATTCAGCCTTAGCGCTAGACTTGGATTAGCCATTATCAAGTTTCATAACTAACTTTCTGTTTATCTTTAATATTTGTGACAGATGTACCTATGCACAGTATAAAATCATTATGAAATTTTCTTTTCATCACTAGAATAAGAGAAATGCCAGCTTGAAAAGGAAGTACCACCAATTTCACTACATTTCCAGAGAGCAGCAATACACAGGGAAATGTAGTGAACACAAAAATATTCTACCAACAATTCAAACATGAGAATATAAATGTCCTGGCACAGATGGCAAGCATGTTTCTATACGTATGCAGATTTCATTGTGCTGTGTACTTGACCAAGAAGGAAACTTGGGAAAATTAATAGAGCCATTAGCTTTTCTGAAAAAGTAGATTTAAAAGAAGGTAGAGGAGGAAACAGGTGGTTCAGGAGGGAAATTCAGCAGTCTACAAGGAGTAAAAACCAGGTCAGACCTAACCTTTGGCACCTTTTCAGGGTACAAAATAAAGTGACAGTTCATGTCAACTTCAGATGAAGCAAATATCATAATATAACATCCCTGACACATTGATGGGTTGACATAAAAAAATAAAATAAAATAAAAATCCATCAACTGATAAGGTTTGCCTGACATTGAGTCTGGTGAGCTATGTTTGATGTCTCTGGCCTAACCAGCTGATGGAAATTTTATGAACTTGGATAGCAGAGGTTTCAACTTTGTGGGTGAAACTGTGCAACAGAAACAGTTTCACTTGATTCAGTTCACTGGAGTATTGATTTTCAGGGTTGATGATTTATTAATGTAACATTCCATACAGTTGGATCCCCCAGAAATTATGATGCTGTTACTGACACTGAAAATTAATCACTGTACATCTTTAGAACTGAAGTGCTTAGCTAACAAATTAGATGCCCTGGATTTGCAGAAGCTTGGGAAATCCCACCAAGTGATAGTGACCTTTTTTTTTTTTAATGGGATCTTCTCCCTTTTGACAACACTGGACAGAGGACAAGTTTATTTAAGCATATTGGAGAGTTTATTGGCTCTTTTCTACCTAAATAGTCAATTTAACATGAAAAGCATGAATTATACAACCAGTTTAACTTCTTCACTACGAAAGCAATCCTATATGAAAATCAGGCAGTGATCTAGTAAAATAAACTACTAAGCATTAGTGCAAATGCTTACCTGTCTTGTGTAGAATACTCACAATTTTAACCATAAACTACATAAACAAGACAGCAAGGACAGGCAACTTCATCTAAACTTTTAGAGCACATTTTAAAAATACCATATTATGACCTATGTGCTTCTTGTTGACATTGTTTGGCTAAAAGCAGACATATCTACTACTAAATGTATCTTTCACTGTATGCTGGATGGACTGAGAAGATTCTGGCACTTCACCTGCACAGGTAAAAAATAGATACTCTCTTTGTAGAGTTTACCTCCTGTCCCATCAAAAATGACAGAGGGAAACTTGCAAGATTCAAACCAGTCCTACATTAACTATGGCTGTAAGTTAAGCGGCCAATAAACAACAATCTTTTCCCATCCAAATGGAGCCCTTCAGATTTAATGCAATTTCTACCAAAAGAAAAAACAACAAAACCCCACAACCCTCACATTTAGCACAGTGGTTTATGTAATAGCATAAAGTATAAAAAGGATTAAATTTAAGGACTTGACGGGGCATGGAAATGCATTTGTCTCTTGGTTCAGTCATTTGCTGTACTGTACCTTCAAATCAAAACAGAGCACTGCTAAAACAGCCTTATAAGATACCAGTGTGGTGTCAAGACTGCTGCATCTCTTCTATAACCTTACTCTCCTTGATGGACTTTGTTATTCTATAGGCCAGTTCAGAAAAGCTCTTAGGACACAGATGACAGCTCCATGGTCACCTCTTTTGTGTCTACATGGCAGACACCTCACACACCATCTAACACTGAAATGCAGGCAGCTTCACAGACCTGGAGGATTTTCCTTCACTAGCACTTTTTCACTGCTTTATCTGCTGACAATAATTTTCCAGACATACCTTCTTAATTAAGGCTATACTTGGAGGTAGGCAGGTCTTTGTTTTCTTCACATGGGAAATAAACTCAACCAAGATCATCAAGACTCTACACACCATGGAAGCAATAATGCTGCTCATCATCTTGCTGCCATATTACTATTCCATAATCACTTTTAGACTGCCTGAGATGAGATCTCAGGCAAAACATAGACCATCCTCTGTTGTAAACAAAGGTGCACTAAATGCTCACTAGCACTACACATTATGAAAATGCTTTTCTACAAGCTAAATTACAGGAAGTTAATAACTTCACAAGGGGATTATGGCTTCTTTTTTTGATAAAGCCAACCAGTTTATTTTGCTTACTATCAAACTTTATTTTTAAACTTTTTTTTTTTTTTTTTTTTAGAGAGAGAAAATAACCTTGGTAAGCATCATGTACTACAAGCAATTCTGCCTATTTAATTTGTAGCCTGGGTACTAGTAAATACAAATTCTTCAAAAATTCTGTCTGCAATTAGGCAAAACTGTGAGTGGTAAAACTGACAAAAAAAACCAATTTGTCACATTTAGTCACAGCCTTGACAACAGGTGTAAAGAATCATGTTCCCTGAAGGACCCAAAATTCCCCCTACATTGCTCTGTAGTTATACCCAAGAGGCAATCGATTAGCTAAAGCTCATTAAAAGATTCACCACACTAACTCTACACCAGGGTCAGAGCAGCTATTGCAATAGAGGAGTTGAGCAGCCCTGGAGCGCTCCTCCATACTCTTTCCAAAAAGTCAGAGTCCGATGTGGCAAGATGTTTAGCAAACCTCTTAAGAATACGGGTAGTCTCACTTGAGAAATATAGGCAACTCAGAATGAAACATGTAAAAAAATAGCAAGTGGCAACAAATCTCTGCATTTCTTTCTGTGTTTATTCAGGATGGATCCTCTCTTTCAGACTGGCACTCATGTAATCCCCTTGCTTCCTCAGTAAATACAAAGCAAAATGAAGACAATATATATACAACTGCAGAAAAAACATTGACTCAGAAGTTATTTGCTGTTTGGGAATTTGAAGGGTTTTCTGATTATGCAGGGCTACATCTCTAAACATGCTTTTTAACTTTTGTATAATGTAGAGATCTTGAGGCTAAAAATCTGTGCTTAGCTGAACATAACATATTAGACTCTCACTACACTCACAACAAAATACCAAATTAGCTTTAAAAAAAAAAAAAAAAAAAAGGAAGCACTAGCAGAGATACCAGATGTGTAAATCAAGCTTGTTTAAATGTAAAAAACTAAAAAACTGGCTGTGAATCATGTTTGTCTTAAAACCTGGCAGCTCTGCCATGAGCTTTGAAACGGAGTAGCATAGATCTTCACTGCTCAAGGATGGGAGCAGTAGTAGCCCCCTCTTCCTGCTGAGGATGACATGGAGAAAGAACTGTAGAGGTGGATTGTTCGAGTGCTGTGTCAGCAGCAGGAGGTTGAGGGAAGAGAAGCAAATTGAAATAATAAGTCCATGGCTGCTCTGAGAGTGCTGTCCAGTGCTGAGAATTTTATTTCCTTGATTCTGCAAATGAGTGCACAGAACATGCATTACACTGAACCCTTTGTACTAGTCATGGCTAAAGGTTGGTAACTAACTGATGTCGGTAGGACCAGAGAGTTCTTCAGCAGAGAAGCAGATAGAAATAAAGTAATCTCAGTTGTCCTCAACATTTTTCATTATATATTGAGAGACTTTTCTGCCACTGATTTCTAGTTATAGTCAGATTAGTTATCTTCAGCTGCTTGTTACAACTTTTGTAAGCCAAAATATCAGTATGTGAGCGTTCATGAAGATGAAAAGAATGCCATAGCTGAAAACCTGACTTGATTTAACTTTGTTCAAGTTGAGTAGCACTTACTTATGGAGCCACAGTAAATTCAGTGGAGTGCAATTTACCTCTGTTTTATTCTTTAATTATATATGACAGAGTTGCCATATAATCTCCTTCACATCCATTTACTTTGATGGACTTGACTCTCTGAGCTCCTTTGTCACTGGTACATTACTGTCAGGGATCCACTTTCCACTGACAGTGACAAAGTTGTAAATCTGAGTTAAGTTTGCTCATCAGAGATGAGTTCAAAGACATGTAGGATTTCTCCCAGTCAATCTGCTTCAAGCCCCATATGGGAGGCTGTAGAAAGATTCTCTGCAGAGGGTTTGGATCAGGCTCCATGTGAATGACTACTCAGAAGCAGAATGCAAGGCCCAAAAGAAGAGCTGTATTAATATTTGTATCACATACCTAGAAAGCTAAGTTAATGGAGCTGCAGCTGCTTTCCCTAGGCTTGCTTCATGAGCAGAGTGCATAACTTAGGTGATTTCAGCCATTCACTGCGCATCTCTCCTTCCATTTGTGAAACAGACAACCTAGGGAGATGTGTTAAACTAGTCAGCTTATTTAGGTCGTTCAGCCTGGGTGATATAAACAGCCTGTCCACTTATCTCTACAGATTTATCACCTCTGTATACAATGCACCTCTCAATATCAAGGTGTAGTCTCCACTGACATTTCAAGTGGGGCCATTCACTTGAAGTTAGAGAAGTTCTCTTTTACCTGACTGTGTGCAAGCCTTTATGACCCCAAATCTGATGACTCTTTTACATGTGATGAATATATCTTGGTAGGTGTTTGATTAATACTCTCTGTTAGAATAAAGGATGAAGTCCTGAAGAGGTCCTCCTAAGAACTGGGAAAGATCAGTTCTTCCCTTAACACAGGCATCATTGCAATCAGCAGGAATTACAGTGGAAAAACAAGAGCCAGGAAGAAGAGCATAAACAGATTAAAAGTAGAAGTGATTATTTTAGTAATTAAACATTTCTTAACTGAAATTACATGAAATGCAAAAGCAGCATGAAAGGTCAGGAGAGATTTTTGAAAGAATGCTCCAGAGGAGGGAAGGGGAGAAAAAAAAAAGGCAATTAAATATAAAGATAGAAGGTTGTGATGCATAGAAGATTATTCCAAGCAAGTTGCTGCCAGCAAATTGCATTGTTTTGAATGCTTAATTAATAAAATAATTTTTTCATTAACCATTGCCACTGGGGAAGATGGATTGGAAAAAATAAGCAGAAAAGAGAGCAAGAACATTTATTTCTCATTTGCATTTACCTGAATGTAGAAACTACTTGTTTATTTCCAGATTATTTCAGAATGAATATGTGGTTATTATTAATGCTGCGTGCATAGTTTCCTAAATAAAACCAGCATATGGGAGTGGAAGGACCTCCTGATACAGGCCAGGAAGTTTCCTAATAGAATATCTGCTTGAGCTGTGAAAGTACACTATACAAGTACAGTTAGAAGCTTTCACTCTACCACTTTGATTGAAAAGCCACTTCCAAATGCTGCTTGTTTCTTGTTTCAGAGCATGACCTTCAGCCATTTTGGAAGTACTTTCAATAGACCCAAGTTCTTTAGCTCAAACTTTAAAGTTGACCCATATGATACCACAAGTAAACAAGATGCACATGCTGTTGTCTTAACTTCTACCAGCAACACCATGCAGCTACCTGCCCACCAACTCCCTTACCCCTCCACACACCCTGGGAGGGGAAAAAGGTGAGAACCATGTATTGAGATAAGGACAGTTTAATAAAACAACACAAAGAGAGAAGAAAACAACAGCAATAAGGAGAATACTAATGAATTAATATCCAAAACAAGTGATAGAAACCACAAGGCTGTACCTGAGACACCATCTTCACTACTCCAGCTGCAAGCTGAAGCCACACATTAGAATAAGCTGAAAACAAGTACCTCCATCCTAGGCCAGTCCTCCTCTTATATGGGAGGCATGACATCAATATGGTATTCAATATCCCATTCACGGGTTGTTTATCCCAGCTGTCACCCCTCCCAGCTGTAGCCCCTCCCAATTGCTTGGGCAGGCAGCTGCTTGTGGTAATTACCCTGAACCAAAACCAGGCCAGCGGTAACTGCTGCTAAGCAAAGCCTGGAAGATACTGATTAGCTGGTATGATTCCGTTTTCTTTTTTCTCTCTTCAAAATTGCCAGTTCATAGAATCATACAATGGTTTGGAAGGGAAAGGACCTTTAATGACCATCTAGTCCAACCCCCAAGACATAAGACACTACGACTTCCCTTGCCCTCATCCCTCAAAATTACTTAACACATATCCAACTTGTGCAGCAAAATCTTGAACCTTACAATCAAATTGACTATCTCCCTTGCATTGTCTAAGCATAGGAAGGAGGAAACAAAGTGGCAATAGGAAAGCATTGTTGATCTTTAGTTGGGTACTAGTAGATAGACTTGCTATGACCCACAGCAGCCTCCATTAGCAGTAAAATCCTGTATTTTCCCAGTAGCTTGATCTCAGATGTGGATAGGCCATGGTCAGTGAAGATGTAACTCAATGAGCATCAGCCATTACATACAAAATACTCTCCTAGTCACATGCAAGCAGTAATTTTCCAAAATATTGCAACTTATCCATGGTCAATCAAGCTGTCATGGGGATGTAACTGATCCAAAGAGATCTTTATTCTGAGTTCTAATGTCCCTTTTGCACAGGAATTTTAAGAAGCCATCAAGTAGAGCTGGGCTAGAAGATACACTTTTTTTCAGTTGTATGTAATACTCAAAGGTAGAAAGGACGAAAAGGTACCTGATGGAAAATTGTACTCTTAAAAGGAAGAGGGAAAAAAACCAAATTATCCCAACACTTAAAACTGCCAAAAGTCCCAAGCAACAGACAGGTCCCAATCACCTCATGTGAACAACAACCTTTTTAGCACATATCTAAGACATAGTTTCCTCCAATGAACTAGAAAGGATAAATAAACCCTTGACAAGAGGAGAGACTGAAAGTGCTTGTTATTTGCTTAAGAGGAAAAAGGTGAGAGGGTAGCCTCTGAAGGCAAGAACAATTGAATAAAAGGCCAGTGTGTAGGTGTTCAAACTCTTTCTTTCTGCTTAGTGTCTGTTTTGCTATGCGAACACTCTCCCCCTCTGCCTTCAGTACTAGGCCACAAGGAAAGCTGAGTTGTTGCTCAGAACACTGACACCATCCATAATTAGAGCAAGGCCTTGATCAAATGCAGTTTTTATAATCTCAGCTTGCAAAAAAGTGACTTTGTCACACTACATGAATCAAAAGCTCAGCTGGATGCTGTTGCAAATAAAAACACTTTAAACAACAAGAAGGAAGAATCAAACTTTGATCAAGCTACAATTAATTGATTAATATGTCCATTTTGTTGTCCTTTCATGTCTAAGCTTCAGTAAACAACACAAGAGAGCAGAACCCAGCATGCAGTAACAGGAAGGAGGCTACAAAGGGAAGTCCAGCAAGTAAACAAAGATTAAAAAGGAAAAAAAGGATTAAAAAGGAAAAAAAATAAGATTACATGGAATAAATACAGCAGCCTACTGTGATCATGCCCAGAAGCTTAACCCAATTTTCCAGCTTGCCACTAAAAGGCAGAGGAATTTATAACCATCAGCAAAACACAGACTTTTATTTGCATTTCTTTTTCTTACAGTAGCCATATGGATTCTTTACTACCAAAATCACAATGTGATTTGTACAACCTAGTATAATGCTTCCGATATCAAATGGATAAAGCACTGGGAAAAGATATTGACTCATTCTTATGAAATCTGAAAAGAAACCTTGCCTTTGGTTAACAAATAAACCAGGTTTTCCACTCGAATGTGGAATTGCTATAGTCATAATTTCCCTCTCATCTGAGAGGTATCAGGATGATCTCCAAGATTCAATCCTTCTCAAAGACATTCAGGCATATTAACAGCAGCAAGGGCCACTGAAATATTTCAGTATGCTTATATATAGTCAGAAACGTTACAGACTCAGTCAAAAGAGACCCCCCAGTCCCTACTTTTCCCCTCAGGCAATTCAGCACCCTAATACTTCAACCTCCTCCGAATCTTCTCTCAAGACAGTCCATGATTCAACTAAAAAGCCTAGGCACCTGCTTCACTTACCAAAGTCTATCCTTTCTAATTATTGCTCTCAGCCTTGAGAGTCTCCTTGGCACTAAATCTACTCTTGCTTTGGCTTAATGTAATAATTCAAGTCACAAGGGTAATCTAAGACCTAGAGCTGCTCTTGGAGAAATTCCAGGTCATGTTTTTACATACAATATAGAATTCTTTTTGTTTGTTTGTTTTAATAGAATGTCCTGCTTGGTTGCACCTCAGTGTCATTTGAGCTCTGTAGCAGTTTCCATGTACAAGTACAGGAAGGAGAGCGAAATCCAGGTGTAACCCACTTAGTTTCAAATGATCATGATAGAGAATAGATAATATTACTGACATGATTTGAGGTCAGTAGCTATTACAGAACAAGAAAATTACATAATTCAGACATGTAAATTGTAGAGATAGGTGTATAGCCTACAGGCTATAAAACCTCACCTATTGTCCTGAAATGGCCTGGCACTCAGCTCTCACCTCTCATGGTAAGTCATTGTACTCATGTATTTACTAAATGTGTTTGTTACTAAAACTTAACTAATTCACTTAACCTACATCCCAAGTAGAAATGTAGAGGGGCGATGGCCAACTACCCTGCTTCAGAAAGTGTTTAAACATTTTCCAAAATCAAGCATCGCTGTTGCTACTAAAGCACACTAAAATCCTTCTCCCTGGGAATGTTGCTCAAATAAACACCTCTCTTAGCCAAACTACCAGCTAACCAGCACAAGTGCTTGCTGGGACTCAAGAGCACTGCATTATGGCCACCGATCACATGGAAAAGGAAGGGGATGCAGATGCCTTAGGAAATAGCACACAGATGAAGATATAAGATGCTTCTCCTGATTTTCTCAGCCTCCAATAGTCATCAGTTTAGAAATCCCTAAAGCCTGTAAGGCTGAGTTAATTGCCCTCACAACTCCCTTTCCTTTCTGTGAAGTTGTCTTATCATTTGAACCTGTGTACACTTTGGGCCTCCACTCCATGGGACAAACAGCTTCTGCTGCAGCATCATGTGTTTTGAGCCTTTCGGCTAACTGATTCACAGGATGTCTTTACTCCTGGCACTATGAGAAACAATTAATAATTATTTCTTATTCTACTTTTGGTACTTACCACAATTTGTTATGCTTCATCGTGGTGGAAACCACCATGTCTTTTCCAGGTGGAAAAGTCCTCCCCAGTCTGTTTAACCTCTAATCATGTGGAAGTCATTTTACACTTTTTAGCCATCCTACTACTCTTCTCTGTACATCATCTAGTCCTACTACATCCTATTTGAGGCGAGGAATGCACCCTACACACACTCTTCCAGAATAATTTTTTAGCGATCATTGCATTGCAACTTTTGAGCATTAAGCTATTTTTTTTTCAGAAATCTATCCACTGTAACACTACAATCTGTTTCCCAAGCTAGTGTGAGTTAGTTTGCAATTCAGTGCATAATTGCCTTCTGCAGTGGAATGCTTATTAGAAAAAAAGCACGCTACTTAGAGGTGAACAGTGTGCCCCAGTGATAGAACAAAAATATCACTTACCCAAGCCAGCCCCAAAACAGAGACAACCCACCAAAGTTTATTCTTCCAGCTTCTTAATTCCATTTAATTATTCCCTTACTGTCTTCCTGATAGTGCCTGGTTCCAGATAGGAGCAGAAGTGGATATCCAAAACACTGTTGAGCATAATCAGCATAACTCACTTTCATTTCAGAACCATTTTTTTTTTCTGGCAGAACTCAAGTGTTTATCTGATATTTACTTGTTCTTGAAGGCACACACTAGCATACCTAATCTGGACTTCTCACACCCCTCTGACTCTCTGACCTTACAGATACTGCTTTAACGTTCTACATCTTCAGTTCTCTGATAAAAAAATATAGCACTGAAAACAAAAAGTCGAGACAATTTCCTATTAAAACCCAAGTAACCCTATGTAGAAAGAGAGGAATTACCAAATATCTAAACACTAAAACAAAAATAAAAATGAATCAAAGATGGTAGGGCACATCATATCAGATTATGAAGGGAAAAAGATAAAGAACCAAATTTCACAGTTACAATTGTGAGCATCTGAAATCATGAAGCATTCTGTTCAACTTATGCTTAAATCCTGGATCATGTAGCATCATTGCAAGGCAGTTAATATTGCAATAGTGAAAGGTTATTAAAAAGAGTTCACAAGTCCATTCAACAAGTATCTCTAGTGCTGGACATCACATCTTTAGATAGATAATATCCAGCGAAAAAATACTGTGACTTCTAAAGCACTATTCTTCTTCTTCCCATTTTCACTTTTGCTTAATGAACATCAGTGAGATACCTTAAAAACATAAGATACCCAAATAAATTGTTTTAAACTTGAGTTTTGTAAATCCCAAGACATCCAAATCAATACACACTGAAGGACAATGCAGCTGGTGGTGAGGGAAGTGAATTACATGTATCATGTGAGGCCTTGCTTGAGTTTTATTAAAGAGGAAAAAAAAATACCCCAAGACTCCTAGACGTTTTATCTTGCTGAGTTGAAAACTTGTGAATAAAAAGGTTTCAAATGAAAGTAGTGACACTTTTACTAAAGCAGCATGAATATCACAGCTGTAATAATAGCCCACTTGTGTAATTGTCCAGGCTTAAGCATATATGCATCCATGGCGAGACATACAACTGCTGTCAGTTTTATCTTTATTATTTCTACTGTGACTGATGCTTTGTAGCCCAAACATACATCTCCAGTGCCCAGCTTGATGTTGTTTTTTTACTCATTTTACAGCCCAAATGTACATCCCTAGCTATTAGTTGGGTTTTCTGTTATTGCCTCATGCTTGCAGTGCTTGATATATGAGCTCTAGGCAACTGAGCTCTACCCTCCCAGAAACATCAAAATAACAACACTCTGGAAACACTAAGAGTTGCCTGGTATCCCATCTGACTCCAGTTAAGCTTTAAAATATAAAGAGCTAATTTTACCAGTACTTACTGCTGCGTGTGTAATACTGACTGCAATGAATAATAGTAGCAAAGAAGTCTACCCAGAGTAGTCACAGTGCCATCACCTGCATTAAATCACTAAATTAAATCACCTGCATTAAATCACTAAATTATTAAGTAGTATTGGGGTAAAGATTACATAAGCAGATATTTAACGGGTACACTACATAGGAATATTAGCTTCAGATATAACAAGACAATATGCCTACAAATGCTGTGCAAGCAATTTTCTTCTTTGCAACAGTGTAAACAATTTCTATACCTTCGAAAGGCAAACAAACACCTGTTTACAATGCATTTAATAATAGACTATTAAAAATATTTCTGTTTAGTCAGAATTGTAGCAGCAAGCCTCAATCTAATAGTTTTTATGGTTCCATTAGCTTGAATAGGTGCTGAATTTCTGAACTGGAATAAGAGATTTGAATATACATCTTCAAATTTGTACCTTACAAAGTATGTTTTCTAATTTTGAAAGATTGAGATAGTAATGTAATATCCATGTGCCTGAACAGTGCATTATATAAACTGCAATGCTTTTTAATCTCTCCTCTAATTTATAAATGTGTCATATTTCAAAAAGGAGGAATGTTTTCAATGATGTCATTTAAGTGTCAAAGATGCTAACATTACTAAAATATTAAGTATTAGACTATCGATACATTTGTATTTCAGCACATTTCAATTTTATGTTAATGTCCAATGTATGTAAAAAGTTTTCAAAGCTACTTGCATTAGTCAGACATAGTCTTCTGGTTGGTAATAACAAGTTTTACAAAACTACATTTTCACAACTAATGAAAGGTATTTCAACTAACTGAACTCTCTGCTGGAGTTCATTTGGTTGGTTGGGTTTGGTTTTTTGTTTGTTTTTGTTTGTTGTTGTTGTTTGTTTGATTAGGTTTTTGATTGTTTTTAATAATTGCAAAAATTATACAGTGCCTCCCATTACATTACCCATTACTCTAAAAAAGGACAGTTTGCTGCTGGGAATTTCTTACAAATCAAATGTATTTTAGTTGATGACCGATGTTGCTGAAATCTATGGATACGATCTTGGTATAGATGGCGTCTCCTTAGGAAGACAGGCATAAGATGAAAAGGGAGATAGTCACACCATGGACTACAACATGTAAAATAGAATGGCAGAGTAGCCTATATCCACTCTAGATAGAAAAGCAATGCTTTTCTGAAGAGCAGTTCAGGTCACCAAATGAGGTTCTAAATCTGAACTACCCCATAAAGGATCTTATATCTCTGCGATGATTATAGGGAATATCTGTGCTAGACAAACCAAGTGTTTGTGTTAGATGTTTAAGGTAAGATGCAATTAAAATTTACTTAACAGAAATATACATATGTATATATTTATATATATATTTAATAAATCCAAGAACAATTGTTTTGTGACCCATTACAGCTAAGCCACATATGAAGGGTAGCATTGCCTGTAATATTCCAGTTGGGTTCCTGAAATTTTATCTGCAGCCTTTCCTTGCTACATGTGTGGGTGCAGCATCTAATAGTCCATAAACAACAATTTCTTCCATACTTGTTAACGACAGCAGCAGTGTAATCACTTGTTGGTTTGAAACCTTTCTTACAAATAAATAGCAAAAACCAAATAAATAAAAGTTTAAGGAAGGGTAGGACCTCATGTTAGTATGGTCCAGCACTGACAAGAATTCTGCTTTTTTGGATGAAAGGGAAGTCAAACAAAGAAGTTTTTTAGGGATATTGAATAGGAACTCCTCTTAACTACATGCTTTGGGGTGTTTTCTTAAATTCAATGTACCATAGTTTTATCAATACAAAGGGTATTTGTAAATTTTATATTTTAATATAGTTATTATAAATGGGGTATTCTGAAGCAGATTCCCTCTGCTACAGAAGAGAAGCTTTTTAAACTACTGAGCTATGCATATAAATAACTAGGGAGAAAAACAAGACAAAAAAAACTGAGATAAACACAAGTAAATTGCTAGATAATCTTTCCTGTAGATTGCACTTTAGCTAAATTACCTGTACGGATCTCAATTATCCAAATGGCTCCATTAAACAAATGGGATGTCTGAAAATCACACAGGAATATGCATTCTGATTTTGCTCCCCAGCCTGTTTGATTAATCCTACAAAGCTAATTAATCTCAAGGAGAAACATAAGATCTATGCTTCATATTGTACAAGTTACCAGCTGCTAAGTTACCAGTTGATAAAAGAACTTTTAATCTAACAGGTGCATTCACTATTCATATGTTCTCTACTTAATACTACATTTTAGGACTGCTTAATTATTGCTTGACCTTTCCCTTAAAAACAACTTTGTATATCATAAATCTGAACAGTTAAAAAAAAATATGCCAGATTACTTGTGTAGATAGACTTGAAAAATTCTACTTACAGGAAAACTCTAATGTTAAGTAATGAACTGCAAACTACAGTACTTAGGTTGTGGGACTGGAATTTTCCAAGGAGCAAAATTTCACCATAATTTTTTAAGCTCTACAGCAGAGACGTGCCTAAATTTGGACATGATGTGAACACTGAAATTGACACTTAATATTTGTTTACAAGCTTCTCTGCCATACAGAAGGCTACTGAATCCTATGATAATATATAAATAGATGACAGTATATTCTCCATAAAACAGAAGCAGGTCATGTTACACAGTTTTAAATCTTCTCAAGCTGTATGTCTTCAGACATTGGGGTCTTGCAATTTTAGCATGTAAAAGGGCTTCCCATTATGGAGATTAGCGTAAAATTCCTCTTGCTGAAGTGCTACAGTTTTTGTAAAACATCTCTTCCTGGCAACTGAATAAAACCAGATACCAGCAGAGTGATGAACCCATGGCTTACTACAGGATTTCCATTTCCAGCTAACCATGAACTTTAATTTTACTATGAAATCAACCAACATGACAACAACAAAACAACAAATGATCAAAAAAGTGTATTTATCACAGTCATCTTCATCTTTATTACATTTAATAATATTTATATAAAATTGTATAATTATTCTACTATTTGTGAAAAATTTTACTTGATATCTCTTCATTTTAAGGAAATATAAGTATTAGTCAGCCCTGTGAAAGTACACATTCTGCTAAGTTTATTTTAAAAAGCCTGGGAAGTTTCTCATAAACATTTAACTATATGAAAGCCAGAGATATGTGCTGAGCTTAAGAGCTAAAGATTTAGAAGCTCTGCATTCCCAAAAGGAGAACTTTTCTAAAAAGAAAAGTCATGATTATTCTTCAAAGATGTATTGAGCTGAACTGTATTTTAAATACTTAAGGAAATAAAGCAGAGCAAGAAAAGTTATCATCAAGGTGTTTCAACTACTGATGAAATTTTTAAATATATCTTTGGCTAGCAGCCAAGTACAGACTGCCACATTCAAAAGCTTACACGTAATTTGGCATACTTCTCTGAGAGGTATGTTTTAACTGTGAGTGGAACATAGACAATAGAGATAAAAACAGCAGGTGGAATCAGAACATTCATTACAAATCCAACAGCACCTATAGAAAAGTCAGAAATAACCTAGTAAAAAAAAATTATATTCTGTAATCTCAACATAAGTCTTTGCAATACGCAACATGCCCTTGTCCTTTAGTATCTAGAGAAGATTTCTTACTTCATTCTCTTTCTTTTTGCTAAAACAAATAAAACAAATAAAAAAGAAATTTAAAGTCTTTTAAGGTATTTAAAAAAATATTTGAATGCCACTTTTTCTCCTTTAGAGCTTTGTACGGCTGCAGGAACAGCTTATAAGTAAAAAGTTTTCTTTTGTAAAACACACCTTTGCAATTACAGAAATTATTCCCAAAGATTATGAACTAAATTTGTGCATGCACACACAAACTCATTTTCAAGCAAAAAATCTCCCTTTTTTTTTCATAGTAATTGTTTTGTGTTGGTAAGAAAAAGCTGTTGAAATAACAAAGAACACAAGCAGAAAATATTAAACCAAGAGATCTGCATGATTTGTAAGCCTTTGATCATTTCCTTTTTAGAAAAGTATCTACACTTCTACATTTCAGATGGTTTATTTTTTTCTGTTATGATTACACAGTGCTCCACTGGGCAGATTAAAGAGGAAAGAAGAATCTGTAGAAGAGTAAGAAGAACAGAACCAACAGAACACTAGGAAAATGGGTGAGGAAAAAAAAAAAAAAGTTTAGTGAACCAGCACTCACTGCAGGATGTTGCAAAGCAGCCATCTCTGATATTACTGGAAGCCTCAAAAATTATGGAAGTTACTTTGCCAAAGATAAAAATAGAAGCAAAGCTGCTTCTCATAAAGAAGGCTACCTATCTGCTAGCTTGCCTAAAAGTAGACAGACCCTCAACCAACACTAATCCTTTGAGGCACAAAATTAAACTTGACATGAAAGAGGGCATTCTGGGAAGCAGTTTACGAGAAGGAAGAAATGTTCACATCGAGACCTGTTTGGGATAAGACTGGGCAGAGGAGACTGTAGGCAGGAAAGTCATAGTGCAGACTGGACATAGAAGACAGAAAGATGTAGACAAATGAATATAGGAATAAGAAGAGATAAGAGAAAGTAAAAAATGGGAAGGGCATTCATAGTGTAAGAGTTGCATTTCTAAATGTCCCCCACACTTGTGGGAAACAGCTAGGGACAATGGGAGGAAAAGAAGGGGAAAGAAAAAGGAGAGCCCATACAGGAGACAGGAAGACAACCACTCAGGCCTGCAGCTCTGAGACTAGAAATGTACATTACAATTTCACTGAAGATATTAGTTTTTAAATGAAGATTGCTATGTGAAAAAAAAACCCTGAGTCAGGCTACACCACCAAGAATTTCTACAGAGTTAACTTGTATTGTTCTGTAGGAAGGCGTGTACATAGTAAAATCTTTCTCCTTTATCATATGTTACCTTTACACAAAAGCCACTAGGTCTGTCAGGCAGGATTTCCCCTTAGTGAAGCCATGCTGGCTGTCCTTGATCACCTCCCTGTCCTCCATATGCCTTACCAGACCTTCTAGGAGAATCTGCTCCGTGATCTTCCCAGGCACAGAGATGAGGCTGACAGGTTGGTAGTTCTCTGGGTCCTCCTTTCTACCCTTATTAAAGATAGGTGTAACATGTCCCTTCTTCCAATCACTAGGGACTTCACCTGACTGCCAGGACTTCTCAAATATTATCAAAAGTGTCTTGGCAACTACATCTGCCAGTTCACTCAGAACTCTGGGATGCATCTCAACAGGTCCCATAGACTTATGTATGCTCAGGTTCCTCAGGAGGTCACAAATGTGATTTCACATACAATAGGAGTGACTTCACCACCTTGATTCCTGCCTTGTAGTTTTTTTACTTGGGAGGTGTTGGGAATGAGGTTGCCAGTAAAGACTGAGGAAAAAAAAACCCAAATCATCAAGAACCTCAGCCTTCTTTTCATCTGTTGCTACTAGCTCCCTGTTCTTGTTCTTCAGGGCGGGTATGCTTGCTTTCGCCTTCCTTTTTTCACTGATATACCTGTAGAAGCCCTTCTTGTTATTTTTTGCTTCCCTTGCCAAGTTCAGCTCCAGCTGTGCCTTGGCCTTCCTGACCTCATGCCTACACAATCAGGCAGTATCTCTGTACTCTTCCCAGGATACCTGTCCCTGTTTACACTGCCTGTGCAGCTTGTTCTTACTTTTTAGCTTGACCAGCAGGTCGTGACTCAGCCATGCTGGTC